>NW_021026363.1:59651-199389 GCF_004153795.1 Camellia sinensis | reverse complement strand
AGATAAACATGTTTGAAAAGGTACATCTGAGTATGTATAGGAAATGGAAGAGAGTATCGGGCAAGCACCTGCAACATGTCTACCAAGTCGGGGAGAAGAGACATCAGACAGAGGAGCGCCAAGGACCAGCAGTGTCCTTTTCAGAGGCCGACCTTGAGATGGTACAACATCTGCATAATGATGCCTTGGTAGTATCCCTCTAGGTTGGGGAGTGCCAAGTAAAATGCATCCTGATTGACCAAGGCAGCTCTTGCGACATCATGTACGTTCAATGTTACAAGGAGCTCGGCCTTCACCCAGACGATATGAAGCAATCCAATAGCCCAATGGTCGGGTTCAATAGAACGCTGACATGGCCACTGGGAACAACTAGCTTGGAGGTGCAGGCGGGCACCAGGAAGGTAACAACAGAGTTCACCGTAATCGACACACCCTCCCCTTACAACATCATCTTGGGAAGGCCATGGTTGCATGCAATGGGGGCAGTTCCCTCAACATTGCATCAACTATTGCGATTCCCAATAGAGCATGGGGTAGAGGAAGTTAGAGGCGATCAGCTACAGGCGAAGAATTGCTCCATGGCAGCAATGAAATCTACCTGCAGCGTGCGAGAGCCAGAGAAGGCAGAAATTGAAGATGAGGATGTGGAAGTCCTAGAAGGCGTCGGCAAAGAACCAGCCGAGAAGAGCGAAGAGGTGCTAAAGAAAATCCTCGTCCAGGATGGGGATGAAGAACGCTTCTTTCTTCTTGGCTCGGGCTTAGCCGAAGAAGAGGAAAAAGAATTGGAGATTTTTTTAAGAGCAAATATTGAGGTGTTCGCTTGGACACCTTACGAAATGCCTGGCATTGACCCTGAGGTCACTTGCCACAAACTGAATGTTGACAGGTCGGTTAAACCTATAATTCAGTGAGCCAGAAGACCGACGTTGATACACGTCGAAGCAGTAGAAGAAGAAATAGACAGACTTCTGGAGGCTAGGGCCATTAGAGAAGTACACTACCCAACATGGCTATCCAATACGGTGGTGGTAAAGAAGAAGAACGGTAAATAGAGGGTCTGTGTAGACTTTACCAACCTCAACAAAGTCTGTCCCAAAGACAGCTTTCCCCTGCCCAAAATTGACCAGCTAGTAGATGCCACTTCAGGGCATGGAAAAATGAGTTTTCTAGGCGCCTACAGGGAGTACCACCAGATCGCCATGTACCCCCCAGACAAAGAAAAATCCGCATTCATCACCCCAAAAGGCCTGTACTGTTACAGAGTAATGCCTTTCGGGTTGAAAAACGCAGGAGCAACTTACCAAAGGCTGGTAACCAAAATGTTCAAACACCTGATTGGCCGAACAGTAGAGGTCTACATCGATGGCATGGTCGTGAAGGCCAGGGAACCTAAGGGTCATCTTGCCGACCTAACAGAGGTCTTTGATATACTCAAAACATACCGGCTCCGACTCAACGCATCGAAGTGCGCATTTGGAGTTGGATCAGATAAGTTTTTGGAGTACCTGGTAACAAGAAAGGGCATTGAGGCCAGCCCAAATCAAATCAAGGCCATCCTAGAGTTGAAGAGCCCGACGTCGGCAAAACAGATGCAAATGCTAACTAGAAGGGCCGCAGCCCTAAACAGATTCATCAGTAGAAGCTCAGACAAATGTAAACCTTTCTTCAACCTGGTGAAGAAGGCCACAGACTTCCTATGGACTGAGGAATGTGAGGTCGCTTTGGCCAACCTAAAGAAGTATCTGACCACAGCTCCAGTCCTCTCAACACCTGAACCTGGGAAAGAATTGTTTTTGTATTTAGCAGTTTCAGAACACGCAGTAAGTGCAATGCTAATCCGAGAGGAAAAAGGAGATCAAAAGGCTGTTTATTATGTAAGCAAAACCTTGGCCGATGCAGAAACGAGGTACCTACCACTAGAGAAATTAATGCTGGCCTTAATAATGGCTTCAAAGAAGCTGAACCATTACTTTCAAGCGCACAAGATTATAGTACTAACAGAGCACCCACTGAAGTCATTGTTACAACAAGGAGACTTAACTGGAAGAATAGCAAGATGGGCAGTGGCCTTGGGCCAGTACGACCTGGAGTTCAGGCCGAGAATAGCAATTAAGGGCCAAGTTTTAGCCGACTTCGTGGCCAAATTCACGCCAGAATCCATTGAACATCGGGCTCCGTTGAGCCAAGATGAACAATGTCCAAGCAAACAAGGAGAAGCCCAACCAAAGGCAAAAGAACAAGGAAAGGAAAAACTCAGACCCTGCAGCATTTACATCCGCGACTCCTTTCGCCTGTTTGTCGATGGGAGCACAAACCGGCAAGGAGTAGGGGCAAGAGTAGTGCTAATATCTCCTGATGGGGAGATATTGGAATAGTCTATTCGATTAGGGTTCAAGGCCTCAAACAATGAGGCAGAATACGAAGCACTGATTGCAGGACTAAAGCTGGCAGCGGCAGCAGAAGTAGATGAGGTAATCATTTTTTGTGATTCATAACTTATAGTAAATCAGACAACAGGAGAGTTTGCAACCCGAGATGAGAGGATGTCGGCATACGAAAGGAAGTCATCAGGCTGGTAGCCTTGTTTCGCAACTACCGACTTCTGCAAGTTAGCTGAGATAATAACAGCCACGCCGACGCATTGGCCAACTTGGCAAGTTTAATACAAACTG
Organism: Camellia sinensis; assembly: GCF_004153795.1. Classification (NCBI taxonomy): domain Eukaryota; kingdom Viridiplantae; phylum Streptophyta; class Magnoliopsida; order Ericales; family Theaceae; genus Camellia; species Camellia sinensis. The sequence continues at coordinate 196,717 of NW_021026363.1, read as the reverse complement.
GAAAAATAAGGACAATAATGATTAACTATCTGTCAAGCCCGAGCATAGAACAACCGATCATAGAACAAGAAGCAATGTGTGTGGACTTGGGACCAAGCTGCATGGATGCAATTGTTGCATTCCAAAAAGAGGGAAAGCTGCCAGAAGACCATAAGGAAGCACACAAGGTCAGATTGAAATCGGCAAGATTCAATCTGACAGCGGACGGACATCTCTACAGAAGGTCCTTCACTGGACCCCTTTTAAGGTGCGTACACCCTTTGCAGGTTGAAGATTTTCTATATGAAATTCATGAAGGGATTTGTGGAAGCCACGCTGGGGGCAGATCACTAGCTCACAGGGCCATTACCTAGGGGTATTGGTGGCCCTATATGCAAAAAGATGCAGAAGCCTACGTGAAGAAGTGTGAACAATGCCAAAGGTTCGCACCTTTGATACACCAGCCTGCTGCTGACCTGAACCCTGTATCCAGTCCATGGCCATTTGCCGAATGGGGCATGGATCTCGTTGGGCAGTTGCCCCAAGCAACTGGGCAAAGGAAGTACTTGCTGGTAGCAACAAATTACTTCACGAAGTGGATAGAAGCAGAACCTCTTGCCAAAATCTGAGATGTGGACGTCAAGAACTTCATATGGAGAAACATCATCACCTGATTTGGCATTCCAAGAGCAATAGTTACCGACAACGGAATGCAGTTTGACAGCAAACTCATCAAGAACTTCTGTGCGAAATTCAAGATAAAGAATTACTTTTCAACACCAAGTTTTCCCTAAAGCAATGGGCAAGCAGAAGCATCCAACAAAGTAATTTTAGACGGGATAAAGAAAAGGCTGCAGGCAGCAAAAGGAAAGTGGGTAGACGAGTTGCCCAATGTACTCTGGGCATATCGGACTACGTCGAGAAGATTAACAGGGGAAACCCCCTTTACCATGGCTTACGGCACAGAAGCAGTCATCTCACTGGAGATCGGCATCCCAGGGATCAGAACCCAGGAAGTAGAGAATGGGATTACGACATACTTCTAGCCTGAGATCTAGATCTCTTAGAAGAAAGAAGAGAGAAAGCTGCAATTCAGCTCGCCGCATACCAGCAGCAGCTTGCTAGAGCTTACAATAAGAAGGTCAATCCAAGGGATTTTTAGGTCGGCGACCTGGTCCTAAGAAAAGTTGTTGGCAACAAGAAGGATCCGAGGGACGGCAAGCTTGGCCCAAACTGGGAAGGACCCTACAGAATTACTTCGGTATTGGGCAATGGAGCATACCGACTTGAAGATAATGAGGGAAAAGCATTGCCAAGACCCTGGAACACTTGTAATTTGAAATTTTTCTATCATTAGATGTTCCTTGTTATTTTTTACCGACGTCATCAATAAAATTTTAGCAGAGTTCTCCAAAGACTTGTGAATTGATAAAAGATGCATAATGTTGTTTCTGAATAATGAGAACCCAAGTAGAACTCAGGTTCAAATTGGGGGCAGAGAGAAGACACAAATGCTTAATGCTTGTTGAAATTTGTAGCAATTTACAAGTTGAAGTTAAGCTAAGATAATTGTTTATCTTCACTTGTTGAAATTTGTAGCAATGTACAAGTTAAAGTTAAGCCGAGATTATTCCTTAATTCACTTGTTGAAATTTGTAGCAATGTACAAGTTAAAGTTAAGCCGAGATTATTCCTTAATTCACTTGTTGAAATTTGTAGCATGTGTGAATTTACAAGTTGAAGTTAAACCGAGATGATGTTTGACACTTGTTGAAATTCTGTGTGAATTTACAAGTTGAAGTTAAATCGAGGTCATATTTAACACTTGTTGAAATTCTGTGTGAATTTACAAGTTGAAGCTAAACTGATGTGATATTTAACACTTGTTGAAATTCTGTGTGAATTTACAAGTTGAAATTAAACCGAGGTCGTATCGGAAGAAGATTGGTTTAAACACTTGTTGAAATTCTGTGTGAATTTACAAGTTATAGTTAAATCGAAGTCGTATCGAAAGAAAGATGGTTTAACACTTGTTGAAATTTTGAGAAAAATTTACAAGCAGAATTTAAGCCGAGGTTATGATAAAGGATGATGGTTAAAACACTTGTTGAAATTTTTGAGAAAAATTTACAAGTTAAAGTCAAGCTCAAGCAATATCTGCGTACTTGCCGAGACTATCAAGTTGTCAAAACTTGAAATATGGAAAACTGAAGTCTTGATAGAAGACATTGAGAAAGTGACAAGCCCTAAGCAACACTTGTGAAAATATTTGTTACAAAATTTTCAAGTGTTAGGGCAAGGCCGAGATGAGCAAGATTAGAAGTTGTGACAGAAGTATTTTACCCGAAGAGATTGCACAGTCAAGGTGTACTTTGAAGACATGCAAATTATTCTAAGTGTAGAATCATACAAGAGCAAAAAAAAAAAAAGAAGACATTCATTCAAAGAAGAAATTAGAGAAATGCATTTAAAGAAGAAAGAAAGCACTTTGGCCTGAATATTGAAAAACAAATTATCCAGACTACAAAAATGGCACGTCGACCGGATTAAAAGCATACAAAGAAGGACAAAGTACAAGGTACAAGGAGTAAAAGAAGGAAACAAAACTACTCGGCATCAATGGCAGGATATAGAAGATAGTTGGGAAGACTTCTCAGCAGCCTTCTTGGCCTCGAGCTCAGCATTGATCTCTCGAAGAGTTTGATCAAAGCTCTTCTCGGCGATTGGCACCTTGGAGTTTGAAGGCAAGGATTGAAAGTAAGAATCTGGAAAAAAACACAAAAAACATAAACAAGAATGTAATTCGTAATCAAGAATGGTGATGAAGCTATCAGAAAATCAAGACAAAAAGATTGCACAAGTGTGTCAAGCCAAGAACAGTGGCAGGAATCAACAGATGTGTGAACGGTGTGTATTCAAGGAGATGATTTAGAAATAACGGGTAAAACAGCAATGGTGATTAACAATGAAACTGAGCTTCTTGGAAAGCAACAAGAAATAAAACCAGGAGGAACAATGGCTTACCAGAAAGAGGGAAGCCGGAATTAGAATTGCCGAAGTTTGATGACGGATGCGAAAATGACAGATTGACGTAAGCTTCACTGGAGGAGAGGAACGTAAACAATTGCAGAGCTTGAAAGCTTGGAACAATGATGGATTTAAGCAAAAGAGCTAGAAAGAGAGAAAGCCAGAGGATTGAATGAAAAAAGAGAAAAATCAGAGTCAAAAAGACAACAAAGTTCAAGAATAAAGCCAAGTGCACAGGCACTAAGTAAGTATGTGAAGAACAAGAAAGTAATGACCCAGACACGATGCTAGCAATAGAAAGCGGATATGGCAAGAACAGTGCCAAGCGTTCAAACAATTTAAAACTTGAAAACAGACGAAAATAGAAGACAACAGAGGGCAAGTAAACGGATTCAGAAGAGTTATGAAGGATTGAGCTTGATAAAAGAGTTTATGAACCTACCAAGAGAAATGAACGCCGATATAAAGATTGCCGGAGTCAAATAGATGACTGGAAGTCGGGAACCCATCGAAGAATGTGAGTGGAGCAGTTGGAAAGCTCTGGGAGTTTACGAATTAATGGAACAAAAACCTCGGCAAGGAGTTGTGATCTCGAGCAGATTGGAAAGCATGAAGCTTGATACTTGACAGAAGTGGATAGTAAAGTCCAGGGAACTTTGAGATCGGTGAGTTTGATCTCGGATAGAGGGGCACAGACGAACGAACAGTGTAGGTTCCATCACCTCAGAAATCTTGATATAGAGGTTAATTTGCATATACATATGTGTGGGGATATATTTTCTGAGTAAAAACACGTGGCCAAGGTGACGCCGACGTGTCAGCCGAGGTGCCACGTGTCCTGGTTGTTATGCCGAGGTCATCTCAGATAGGCCGAGGTTACCTTCGAAGATATCAGAATCCAAGATAAGCGGATGAGGCGCAAGAGTCCTAGAATGAGAGAAGACTTCAGTTTGTATTAAGATAAGACTCTTAGAGAGTTTATCCTAATCTTACTGGGAATCCAAGATTAGCAGTAATCCTAAGTCCATTGGAGTTAGGCTTCTATTGGGACTAGGTTTTATTGTTGGCTATAAAAGGAGGCACCCCTATGGGTCTAAGGCTCATACTTTTTGATACTCAAACTTGTGAGTTTAGGCACTTGATATTAATCTTTGAGATATATACTGACTGATCGTCGGAGTGCAACCCGGGTGGACGAACCACCGCGAATCTTCTCTTTCTGTTGCAGGTCAGCCAGTGCCATCTATTCTGCCGGTTACTCTCCAGCTGGTTACTAAGCAGAGCAGTGTGGTCAGAAAATCACCCACACACATGGTCACTGACTTGAAAGTGTAGTAGAAGTAAGAAAAGTTAAGAAGGAGAAAATAAAAAAGGAGACTCACTGTTTGCGAATAGTATGTAAAAAGTTATAATAAGAGTATGTATTGGAAAGTTAAAAAAACTTGAAAGAATCTTAATAGTGCTAAGTTTATTTTTTTTCAAAAAATCAAAAAAATTAAGAAATTAAGGTTCCAGATATTGGAACTCCACAAAACTGTGAGTTTACAGAATAGATATAAATAAATAGATAGATATAGATATAGATAAGATATTTATATTTGTTTTAAAATTTTTTTAATATAGAAAATATTATTTTAAAAAGGTACTTACAATAATTATGAGAGAAGTCAAAAAGTCTTATGGGTGGAGAAAAGTAATAAATGCTGAGATTAATTTTTTTTCAAAAAATAAAAAATAAAAAAATTAAGATTTGACTGACATATTGGATCCCCACATAACCTTAGGGGTTAAAACCTTCCTTTTACTTAATATATAAGCATAGAATTTAATGCTTAAGTATTTAAATGGCCAAATAGTTAATTACTTTTTACTATTCCGCCGACTTCCCTTTTCCTTTCCGCTCGGTGATCGAGCCACCTCGAGGCTTCATCGAGCAAAAATTATTAACATACTAAACAATTAAACAATATTTAATTAATTTATCTAATTAATTGAAAATTGTTAATCATTAAATTTATTAATTACCCAATTGTTAATTTTGTTTAATTTAAAATTTGTCTAAAAAGAATAGTATTAATTATATAATATAAATTATTAAGAATATAGTAATTGTTATTTTTAAAAGTAATTAATTGAATTTTAAAATAATCATTCGTTAAATTAATGTTGTTATCAATTATTAATATAATTAATTGACTAGAATATTATATTATTTATGATAATAAAAAATGTAATACCTTTTTTTAATTGAAAAACTGAACTCGGATTAATTTTTGAGTTCCAAATACATATTTTTTTTGTAAATTTTTTTTATATAATTTAATTAAAATTTTTAATTTTTAAATTCACTTAATCTAGATACAATTAAAAAAGTAAAATATTTGTAAAAAAAATCATAAATACAAAAAGTAATAAAATTAAATGAATTGTTTATATATTTGGTTGTATTTTTAATTTTTTTAATAATAATTTAATTTTTAAATTATTTAAGTTTTATACTTTTTTTCGCAAACTAAGGCCCCGTTTGATAGAGCTGTTGGAAAAATATTAGAGATTATAATTTAATAATTATAACTACAGCTATGAACACATAAGCGGGTAACCGTTTGGTGGTAACTGTGGAAATTATGGATTTAGCAACAGAGTAGGTTTTGTAAATAAGTGTAAAATAGTTTTTTTGCTGTATAATTTATCTTTTGCCTATATAAGAATATTAAAATTATGATTTATTTATATAAACTTTTTCTTTTGATTTTTTCCTTTTTTCTTTTTTACTTATTTTTTCTTTTTATTTCCTTTTTTTTCTTTCTCTTCTTTCTTTGTTAATTTTGTTTATTTATAAAATTAATATTCATGTTCTAATTTATATTAATGTTGTGATTTCATTCCATATTATTTTTTTTATATATTCATAAATTATTTTTATATCTTATTTCTTTTCTTTATTATTATTATTATTATTATTATTATTAATTATTTATTAATTATTATATATGAATTGTGATTTTAGTATAAAAATTATCAATTTGCTCAATCAAATTATCAAATTAGTATCAATTATTACTTATTATTATTAATTTGTTCATCAATTATTAAACATTAGTTAATTTGTTCATCAATTATTATTATTAGTATTTTCATATTATTATTATTCTTTATTATTATTCGTTTTAAATTATTTATATTGTATTTATTTTCTTATTATTATTATTAATTGTTGATTTTTAGTATTAAAAAATTATTCAATTTGCTCATCAATTATTAAAAATTAGTAAATCAAAGTTATTAATTATTAATATTATATTATATTACTATTATTATTACTATATTAATTTGTTCATACAATTATTTAAAATTAGTATCATTTTGTATTTCATTATTATATTATTATTTATTATTATTATTATTATTATTATATATTATTATTAATTATTATTCATTTTAATTAATAACATCAATTCAAATGAATAATAATAAATTATTCATTTTAATTATTTTTGTTCATTACATATATTTATTTTTGTTCATTACATATATTAGCGCCGGAGATGACCTAGCCACCGTCGAAACACCGCCGGAGATGTGTGAGCTGAAACCCGTCGCCATCGATGACCTAGCCCCCTTCTCCTTCAGTCGAAACCCTAGACCTTCTGGTCTATCAAAACCCTAACCTGGTTTTCCGACCAGATCACAAAGAGGGAGAGACAGATCGCAATGGCGGTGGTGACGGAAAGAGAGTTTCAGATCGTGAGAGAGAGAGAGAGAGAGAGAGAGAGAGAGAGAGAGAGAAAGAAAGAGAGCGAAGATAGAGAACTTTTTTTCGCTCTTGCCGGAAATCGCCTCTCCTCTCTCTCTGAAGTGAATAGTGATTGAGAATATGGGGTTTATATAGTTGGATTTTTCGTAATAGCTGAGATTGAGGAGGGGCATTTAAGTAATTTTGTCTCTTAATTTTAACTTCCCGCTTAAGCTGTTTTGGAAAAGCACCCAAAACGCTACTCAGCAAATAATCAGTTTTTTTGGCTTAATTTAAGCTACAAAAAGTGATTTTAAGCTCTATCAAACACACCAAAATAGCTCAAAATAATCTAAAAACTGAGTTAAGCTAAAATTAAGGTCTACCAAACAAGCCCTAAGTCATAAAACTCCAACAGAGCAAAAATTATAAACAATAAATAATAATTAAAAAAATGTTAATTTACCAAGCTTAACATATTTTTTACATCTATGAAAAATTAGGAGCAAATTTTTTCACAAAATTTTACCTTAAATTTGAAATTCCCCTCTTAATGCCTCATAGGTTTCTCATCTCTCTCTCTCTCTCACGCACACTACTTCTCATTCCTCCTCCCTTACAAACTATTTTGTTCCTCCCATTCCACCTTTGTACCGCCATAAATCCAAAGTCGCCACCGCCTATTCACGAACATCGACCATTACATTCTCACCACGTAAGTTGATCTCTCTCTCTCTCTCTCCTTCCCTAATTTCTAAACCCTATCCATCTCCCTCATCATCTATGAGAGGGGAGATTTGCACCGTTAGTACGGCCGAGCTAAGACGGCACATATCTGTTTTGGTCGGTCTTAAAGACCGGCTGCCCGGCGTGAACTAAGCCTGGCTGAGCTACGACTCGCAAATATCGGGCAGTGCACGCAGCCAAGTGGCGAGACCGGGCTACGGATAGCTCGGGCTAAACTATGGACAAGCGAGGCTTAGTACGTCTCTGACCGGTGAGCCGAGATGGGCAGATTCCAGAGAACCTCGGATGAAGGTAAACCGGACGGAGGCCGACATGCCTCACAACCGGTATGCCACGACGAACCGGTCAACTCCAACCCGGTCCATGGGCGTCCCCCCCGCCGCCCCTTTGCCAAGGGGCAATCCGGTGGGGCATAGCGCGGTTGAGCGCCTGTAGCGATAGTTCTTCTTGGGAAATAGGCCGGTCGTGGTACTACGGCCAGGTGTGCCACCTGGGCCAATGGCACGAAGGAAGGGACATCTGCTCCACATATGCCTCATTACCGTTAGGCAGTTCTGTGTGTACTGTTGGGAGGACTGAGCCTTTACACGCGTAAGGTGGTGAGAGGCGAGTACTGCCACCTGTCTTGGGCAAGACAGCTGAGGTAGTGCGCGCATTATCTTGAGGCTGCATGGCCAGCCTTGAAATAGGGAGGAGGGCGAACGTGAGAGGTATGCAACTTCTTCCCAAAAAGAGAATACTCTCTCTCTCTCAGTCTTCTTTCTCTTCCTCAAGTGTACTGACTTGATCGTCGAAGGGTCTATCCGGTACACCACCGCCGGGCAGCTCACCGTTTCTGTGTTGCCAGGTGGACGCCGTCAAGAAAAGCTCAGAGTACAAGGAGTACGGAAAGCAGAGGATATTTCGTCCCCGTACAATTGGCGCCGTCTGTGGGAAGCTTTTTGATACTCAACCCTTCCTCTTAGAGCTTCTTCTACCGTTTTCCATGGCCAACAACGGCGAAGCCCCACAGTCCGTCATTGATGGCGTCACACCAGAGTACGTTTGCTTGAGAGAAGGTCCTCCGAATATTCCAGCCATGGCGGGCCTAGAGACTCCTTCGCGAAGTGCACGAGACAAACGCGGGAGGAGTACTGATCACTTGCAGAGCCCTGATGGCCGCCGACGCCGGGGGGAATCCCATACGCAGCGCTTGGAGTACAAACTCAAGGACCAAGACACCGTCATTCGCAAAATGGCGGCGGAGATGGAGCTGCTGAAACGCCAGATTAAAGGGAAGGGTGTCGTTGGAGAGGGCAACCTCAGTGAGCGCACCCCATCCCCTCGTTGTAGCAGTCGCCACCAGGGGAGGACTCCTTCTCTCTCCATCACCAGAAACTATGGGGTTGGAGGTTTCGACCAAGGGGAGGGCAGGTCCCTCTCTCGCGACAACACCTACCGCCCCTCACACCCGACGCCGACGTCCGGATCCTCTTTCTCCACACGTTCCAGGGACTTGAGGGATGTATTGGAGGAGAGGGCGCACCGTCGGGAGGCTCGGAGAGTGCCGACATTCTAGAGGTTAAGCGTTCCAGCTCGTTACAGTGAGGAAGTGGCGATGCCAGCCCCCAAAGTGATGGCCCCTGCGCTGGTGGACAAAGAGCTGGCGCGACTTACGTGTCTCCAGAGATTGAGAGTACGCCGCTCCCCGCCGGATTCCGCCAGCCAAAGTTCACTTTGTACGACGGCAAGATGGATCCATACATGCATGTGAGCCATTACCGGCAAGTAATGGCTGGACACCGGCGGAATGACGCCTTGATGTGCCTCATATTCCCAGCAAGCTTGGGAGAGCTGGGTTTGAAGTGGTTCGAAAGGCTCCCGGAGGGGAGTATTGAGGGGTGGCAGCAACTAGCGGAAGCCTTCGTCACCAGATTCAAGACCAACACACGAACGCCGAAGGAGGTCGACCATCTCCTGGGCGTCAAGATGGAGTCTGGATGTTCGTTGAAGGCATACAACGCAAAATATTGGGAAACATACAATGAGATCCTCGACTGCCCCACCAATCTGGCGATCACTCAGTACAAACGGGGTCTCCCAGTTGGACATAGGCTGCGAGATTCACTCACGATGCATCAGCCTACAACCATGGAGTCATTGATGCAGCGGATCAATGAGCACATTCATGTGGAGGATGATGCCGCCTCCGCGAGCGAGAAGGCTAATCCGGTCGCGGCGGACAGGAGGGTTGGGGGGAAAGTTCACTCGGTAGGGCAGGAGGATAACCGCCCAAACAACTGGTCGAAAGACCAGCGCCATGGTTCAAACCGTGATGACAGAAACAAGGGCCGCCGAAACGACCGGGCTGACTCTCCCCGTGATGCGGCGGAGGATGCCAAAAGAAAATTGAAGGCACGGACTGGGATCACCACGATATTTAAAATCCCCATCTACCGCATTTTGAGCGAGATTCGAGGTGAACCCTTCGTCCGTTGGCCGGCCAAGTTGGGGAGCGCGCTGAGGGGCTTCAATTCAAAATATCGCTGCACCTTTCATGAAGAACGGGGGCACCGCACAGAGGACTGCTTGCCGCTCAAACAACACTTAGAGGAGTTGGTGGTGACGGGACATCTTGACCAATACATAGATGGGGGCATCAAGGCCACGCCAGCAGACCAAGTCGAGCCAAACGGCCTGGCCGCCTTAGAAGTGCCCCCGCAAGGTGTAATCAACGTCATCCACGGAATCATTGAACCGGCCAGGGTTTGCGAGCTGAGGGAGATGATCAAGAAGGCCGAGCACATGAGGGAAGTGCTCTCTGTTCAGCCCGCTGTGAAGAAAGGAAAGACCGAAGAAAGGGACATCCTTTCATTCTCAACCAAGGACTTGGAAAAAGTTCAGATGCCGTACAATGACGCTTTAGTAGTCACTCTTCGCGTCAAGGACTTTGACATCAAGAGAATCTTGATCGACCAGGGGAGTTCGGTAGAAATTATGTATTATGACGCGTTTAAACAAATGAAGTTGGAGGACAAGGACTTGGCCCCCACAACGTCCCCTTTGGTCGGCTTCAACTCACAGCCAGAATGGCCAATCAGAAAGATTATTTTGCCGGTCAAAGCGGGATCGGTCGTAAAGCAAGTAGAGTTCTGGGTGCTTAAAGTTCCATCAACTTACAACTTGATCTTAGGGAGGGGTTGGCTGCACGCCATGCAAGCAGTTGCTTCGACCTTCTAACAAGTCATGCGCTTTCCGGCACTGAGCGGACAAATAGAGGATGTTTGGGGGGACCAGGTGATGGCGAAACAATGCTTCGTTGCGGTAAATGGCAGCCGAGCGGCCAAAGGGTTCGTTCAAATGATTGAAGGGCCCAGGGTAAAGAAGTCCTTGAAGATGTAGGAAGAAAGGTCGAGGAAAAGTCGGTCGATGATTTGGTAGAAGTGCGAATTGACGAGAATGATCCCACTAAGTTCTTTCTCTTGGGTTCATCCTTGTCTAGCGTCGAGCAGATGGATTATGTAAACTTCTTGGTTTCCAATTTGGAGGCCTTTGCCTGGATGCCTTACGACATGCCCGGTATCGACCCGAGCTTCATTTGTCATCAGTTGAATGTCTTCCCTAATGCACGGCCAGTCATTCAAAGGACGCGCCGCTTAGCCTTGCACCATGCTGAAGTGGTCGCAGAAGAAGTGAAAAATTTGTTGGAAGCTGGTGCCATAGAGGAGGTGCAGTACCCTAGGTGGATATCCAACACGGTTGTTGTCCCGAAGAAGAACGGCAAGTGGCGAGTCTGCGTTGATTACAAGACTGTCAACCGAGCTTGCCCCAAGGATAGCTTTCCCCTCCCACAAATTGACCAGCTGGTGGACTTAACCGCTGGCCATCAGAGGTTTAGCTTCCTGGATGCATATCGCGGCTACCACCAGATAGCCATGTATAAACCGGAAAGAGAGATCACGTCGTTCACAACCCCTAGAGGCTTATATTGCTACAAAGTCATGCCGTTTGGACTAAAGAACGCCGGGACGACTTTTCAGAGGATGGTAACGAAGATGTTCGCTCCTCTTCTGGGCCGAACAATGGAGGTCTATATCGATGACATGGTGGTGAAGAGTAAGGAGAAGTCTCAACACCTCGCCGACCTTGCAGAGATGTTCGCCATACTTAAGCTCCACAAGCTTCACTTGAACGCCACAAAGTGCGCCTTCGGAGATGGCACCGGAAAGTTTTTGGGTTTTCTGGTCACAAATCGAGGGATTGAAGCTGACCCATCACAGATCAAGGCCATACAAGACCTAGAGCGTCCCAACTCCACGAAGGACGTGCAACATCTTGCCGGGATGGTAGCCGCGTTGAACAGATTTATCAGCCGGTCTTCTGATCATTGCAGGCCCTTCTTTAAAACTCTGAAGTCCAAGTTCTTCTGGGATGACGAGTGCGACCGCGCACTGGTAGACCTGAAAGCATATCTCTCTTCGGCCCCTATTTTGGTCACGACTCAGCCAGGCGAAGAGTTGCACCTCTACTTGGCTGTCTCTCAACATGCAGTCAGCGTGGTATTGGTGCGTGCTGAAGGCATCCAACACTTGCCGATCTTTTATGTGAGCAAGACCCTTCTCCCAGCCGAAACGAGGTATCTTCCCTTGGAAAAATTGGCGTTGGCCCCAATGATGGCGTCAAGAAAACTGGCACACTATTTTCATGCCCATACGATAGTTGTGTTAACCGAGTTCCCGCTTAAAGTGCTTTTTGAAAAGGCAGACTTCACTGGAAGAATTTTGAAATGGGCCGTGGAATTAGGACAATATGACATCAAGTTCCGACCGCGCACCGCAATCAAGGCTCAAGCACTTGCCGACTTTGTGGCGGAATTTGCCCTTGGGATGCATCCAGTATGCCCGGTTGATTTGGTTGGTGCGGATTTAGCACAACCCATGATTCTGGCAGCAGAAACGAGTGTTGGTTCGCAAGTAGGAAAAGGGACAAGCATGACCGGACTAACAAAGTCCGACGACGATGAACCCAACCAAGACAAGGAAAGGGACCATAATGAATCGATCAGAGACTTGGAAATGAGAAGCTTCCAGAACCCCTCTGATTGCTGGAGGCTATTTATTGGCGAAATGTGGAAGCTCTTCGTTGATGGGGCGTCCAACAGACATGGGGCTGGGCTGGGCATCGTGCTGAACTCGCCGGACGGGCTGATCATCGAACAGGCAATTACACTCGGCTTCCCAGCATCCAACAACGAGGCTGAGTATGAAGCTCTCCTTGCCGGACTAAGAAGCGCGCTGAGAATGAAAGCCATAGCCCTTATGGTATTTAGTGATTCCAAGTTGGTGGTCAATCAGGTCTCAGGGGAGTATGAAGCAAAGGACGAAAGAATGGCCAAGTATCAGGCGCTGGTACGGGCAGAGATCAAGAAGTTCGCCGCAATAAGGTTGGAACAAATCGACCGCGAGGACAACGGCGCGGCTGATGAATTGGCCGGACTTGCTTCTGCCCAGACAGCTTTTCCTAACCCCTTGATGATAGAATTTCTACCCCGGCCAAGCATTGAGGAACCAGAATCAGCCGAGGTACTCTGCGCCGACTTGGGCCCTTCTTGGATGGATCCTATCATAGCCTTCCTGAAGGATAGAATTCTACCGGAAGACAAGAAGGCGGCACACAAGATCCGGGCAAAGTCGGAGCAGTTTTGGCTCTCCCCGTCCGGGGCCTTGTACAAGAAGTCTTTCACCGGCCCATATTTGAAATGTGTCCACCCCACCAAGGTGGAGGCTTTCCTCTATGAGATACATGAAGGCGTCTGTGGCAGCCATACTGGGGGCAGATCCTTGGCTTACCAGGCAATTTCTCACGGTTATTGGTGGCCGCGCATGCAGGCCGATGCGTAAAAATATGTGCGCAGGTGCAAGAAGTGTCAGAAGTTCGCCCACCTGATCCACCAGACGGCTAGAGATTTGCTCCCCCTCACAAGTCCTTGGCCGTTCGCACTTTGGGGGTTGGACATTGTTGGGCCACTCCAGGCTGCACCGGGAAACCGTAAGTTCTTCATCGCCGCCACCGACTATTTCACCAAATGGGTTGAGGCCGAGCCACTAGCGACCATAAGGGAAAAGGACGTGAAGAAGTTTGTATGGAAAAACGTGATCACCCGTTTCGGTATACCCAAGGCCCTCATCTCGATTAATGGCACTCAATTCGATGGTAAACTCTTTCGCGGATTTTGCGAGGAGTTGAAGATCGAGTTCTACAATTCGACGCCGGCCTATCCCTAGTCAAATGGTCAAGCAGAGGCTTCAAACAAGACCATCCTGGACGGGCTGAAGAAGCGGCTTGAGAAGGCTAAGGGCAAATGGGCTGAAGAACTCCTTAATGTGCTCTGGGCATACCGTACTACCCCAAGGCGGTCAACCGGAGAAACACCTTTTGCTTTGGCCTACGGCATGCAGGCTGTCATCCCGTTGGAAATTGGCATGCCAACCATCCGCTCTGAAGGTTTCCAGCCAGATCTGAATAGTGAAGCGTTGGCATTGGAGTTGGACCTTGCTGAAGAAAGGAGGGAGCGAGCATTGATCCACGTAGCAGCTTACCAACAAGAACTCTCCAAAAAGTATAACGAGGCTGTGCATCCCAGGATGTTCAAGATTGGGGAGTGGGTATTAAGAAAGGTGCTTGGCAACACAGTGGTCCCTGGTGAGGGAAAGCTCGGTGCAAATTGGGAAGGACCATACAAAGTGATTGGTCTTGCTGGTAAAGGGGCATACCACCTAGAAGATATAGATGGCAAGGCTGTCCCCAGACCATGGAATACGGCCAACCTTAAGGTCTTTTACTTTTAAGATGTAATTTGCTTGTGTTTTTTAGCTTTTTTAGACTTTTAGCCCTTTGGCACTTAATGTAAAGGATAGCAATGCTTTTGTAATGAAAAATAACCCTCTTGTTGTTTGGAATTACCTCTTTGTACAATGGACTCGCAAGGACGCAAGGCAATTATGAACACCAGGGGCAGGAGACCGGCCTGAATGGGACCAGACTGATTCCCTCTCACCGGAATGAATGCGAACCACACAAACAGTTTGCATTGTCAAACGATGTAATTGGCGTAAGGATCCATTCGAATTAGGGCCGAGATGGTTTAGCTCGCCCGGTTGGAATGTTGGCGTCATGACCAACTCAACTGAAGCATTGGTGTTTTGCCCAGTGTAAGGGCCGAGCTGATTTTGCTCGGCCTAGTGGATATATTGGCGTCTTGCCCAATATGGAAAATGAGCGGAGTTTGCTCGGCAGAATTCGGAATGTTGGAATTTTGTATAATCGATAAGAAGCCGGGCTGAATTTGCTCGGCCTAAAAGAAATGTTGGTGGCTTGCCCAACTTAAAAGACGAACTGATTTTGCTCGGCCAGGTTGAAATTGCATGAAATTTACAAACTAATTAAGGCCGAGCAGATTTCGCTCGGAATAGTTAAAGCGTCAGTTCATTTTAAAGTTCATTGAACTGAACGTTTGAGGCGACTTTAGCTCGGCAAGCTGTACGGCGCAGCCGACCTAGTAGTTGTGAATTGTCAAAAATTAAATCAAGGAATCCATGAAGATGCAAACCGAACAGAAATAGAAGATGAGCAAGCAATAAGTAGAAAGTCTTCATTGATAATGGAAATTTAAGTACAAAACGGGGGGAACATAGCCCGGTTACATAAAAAAAAAAAACAAAAAAAAGGGGGTCAATCCAAATCTGCGTCAACAGTTTGCTCGGAGACTTGCACTGTTTGCTCGGCCTCTTCCACGTTTTGCTCGGACAGGATTTCCTCGGCGTCATCGTCAGTTCCTTCCACCATGGCAACATCCCGATCAACCTCTTCCTCTGCACCTGGAGATGCTTCGGGAGGATTTTGTTCGGCTAGTTTCGCGGCGGCGGCTTCTTCCTCGGCCTCTTTCCTTGCATCCGTGATGAGCCGGTTTTGGGTGGCCTTGGAGTACGCTTGCATGTAGACCGGGATATAGGCAGCAGGAAGATTGATGAACATGTCAGAATCCTGACCAAGACCAACTTTCTCCACGGCAGCTTTCCAGCCGCATTGGAAAAAGATGTCCTTGGTCGCTTGGACCTGCCGTTCGTAGGTCTTCTCCCTGCGCATATCCCCGGTCTTCTGCGTCATCTACGGCCTTGTCCCTCTCGGCTTTGTACGCATCGCGCAGTTTCCTCAGCTCGGCGAGATACCGAGCCTTCGTCGACTTCACGGCCCGAAGCTTATCCTCGTTAGCTCGGTCAACCTTCTGGCTCAGGATATCTCGCTCGGCCTCGACTGCTTCCTGCGCTGCTTTGAGCTTCGCTATCTCCACCTTTTGAGCCTTATTCTCGGCTATGGCATCCCGCAGGCTCTGCCGCACTTTGATCATCCGGTCATGGGCCAAGTAGTTCTTTTGCGCGGCCTGAAAACAAGTGAAAGATCGTTAGTATTCGAAAAATCACGCAAAAACCGAGCAAACAGTTGACGTAAAAAATGGACAACTTACCAGCACTATGGATTTCGCCGCCGAGCAGAGGACCTTGAGGTTAGAAAGCTCGTCATGTTTTTTCATGTCGGCGGGCAAGATCAACCCCTTGGTCAAATTGAAACCAAGCGAGTAGTCCTTGTCCGCATACACAGAGTCTTCAGCAGAAACTGCTCGGCCGAGGTATTTGAACTCGGGTGCCCAGACCGGGGGGGGCTGGGCCCTTGGATTTGCTGGCCCGTGGTTGCTCGGTCTGGTCCCTGAGCTCGGTAGAGATATGATCGGTGAAGTCTTCATCCGCCAGACGCGGCCCGATTTTCTCGTTCCTCGGTCGCTTCTTGGACCGACCAGCTGGCTGCTCGCTGGCAAGCGCCAACACTGCCCCATCTCCCTGCACGGCGGGTGCGGAGGATGTCCCACCGGTTGCCTCTACGTTCTGGGGCTCGTCTTCTTCCCCGGTGATCAAGGACTTGATGGCCCTGATTTTCGCCATTTCCTGCTCCGCGGTTAGTGGAATAAGCCTGATCGGTGGAAGGTTTGGATCCGGTTCCGGAGTTGGCGCGCGCAGAAAATCGGTAACCCGGCTCCTGCGCGGTGCGGTGTAATGGTAGGTCTGATCGAAGCCGAGCAATTTCGAAGCCTCCCTCTCTTCGGCCGGATGGCGCAGCAGGACTCTGATGGCCTCTTGGTCGGCCCGGTAGTAGTCTGCTGCTAGGTGCTTATCTGCAAAAGAAGACAAGTGTTAGATCGGCATGAAAAATAATTGCTACATAAAGAAAATAGCACGTTCAGCCGAGCAACTCACTGGCACTACCAAAATCCTTTCTAATATACCATCCTGGAATGGGTGCCTCGGTGTCTTCATAGCGACTGGACACCCACAGGAAGTCGTCGTCGTTTGTCTCCTTGTCCGGGTTACCCTCTATTAATTTTGCTCGACCCTTCTTCACTTTGAGGTACCAGCAGAACCCACTCTTATTTCTACTAAGACTATATTGATGGAAAATTTCAGCCAAACCGAGATTTAGACCGAGCCTCCGGTTCAGTTCGGCGACCCCGTTTATTATTTTGTAAGTGTTATTTGAAATTTGGGTCGGGCAAAGCCTCGTCTGCCTCAAAAACTCGCAAATCAAAGGCTGGACCGGGAAGCAGAGACCTCCCTCTACTATTGACACGACCGTAAAGGGGCACCGGTCTAGATCTCCCCAAGGGGTGTTTCCCTTTTTGGCGAGCTCTAAGATGACGTCATCTGGGATGTTGTAATCCCTGCGAAACTCGGCCATCGCACCGGGCGAGCTGACCATATAGCGGTACTTGCCCATCTATCTCGGTCTTATTGGATATTGTGTGTATCTCGGCCAAAAATGTTGGTGGGTCTGCTCGGACTTTGAGCTCCACCAATTAGTGCTGGACTGGATTGGTCGGTCCTATTCGTTCTGCATGATTAAAAAATAATTCCAAGGGTTAGCACGGCATAAATTGCGCGGCCCCTATGGGAATTGGCTCAGTGAAGGGATTATTGGTTTTTGGCCGGTTCGACCCCTACCTTGGTTATGCTACTTGGTCGATTTCCTAGTTCGGTTCTAACTCTCCGAAGCTGTCTCAGTCAAAGTCATAGCTCGGTCGGATCTACTTGACGAGCTAACTCGGTTCAGTACTATTACCAGTTTTAATTGGAAGTTTAGCTCGGCTACAACCTCTACGAGAAGTCACAAACCAGTTTTTGCTCGGCCGATGTGTCACTTATGGATCTAAACGAGCGTTTTGCTCGGTTCTACCCAGATTCAAACTATTCATCCCAGAAATAAGAAGAACTCGTTCGAACCTAGGAGGAACAAGGGGCATGAAAGCCCCGTCCTTCTCTACTGTTCTTGTTTTCCCTAGGGTGTGCGAGATCTAAGCAAGGAAATGAAACTCTAATGGCCCCGAAAATAAACGAAAATAAACATGGAGAACACGAAGCATAAAAAGGTGAAAAAGTTGAAGAACTCAAGTGCGAGAGCTTGAAGAAAGGGTGGGAGGACTTACCAGAATGACAGGCGCGAGGGTGAACGTAACCTCAAGAGCTCGATGGTGGCCTTCGAAGGGATTTGAAATGGGGGATATGGCACAAACAGCAATGGCAGTGGCTCTAAAGCTGGGGAGGTTTAGGGCTTGTGTAGAAGAGAAGGCGAAAGTGAAGGGTTTAGGCCCTTCGTTGGGATACAAAAGAGGGGGGAAGGAACCCCAAACGGCTGCGCCGTTTGAATTTTACGGGTGCAGAACAGCTGGCAGTACGACCCAGTGGCGTGAAGCCACGTGGCACTGGAAACGCGGCTGTCAGTACGGCTGTACGACCTTTGATGAGACTGCGGAGGAAATGGCCGACCAAACGTGACAGCTCGGTGACAGATATGCCCCCAATCATGCTCGGCTTGGTAATCGCGCAACTCATCCGTTAGCTCGGTTACGATGGTAACCGCAGTCACGACTAGGTCGGTTGGGGTTAAGGGGCAATTGAGAGGGGAGATTTGCACCGTTAGTACGGCCGAGCTAAGACGGCACAGATCTGTTTTGCTCGGTCTTAAAGACTGGCTGCCCGGCGTGAACTAAGCCTGGCCGAGCTACGACTCGCAAATATCCGGCAGTGCACGCAGCCAAGTGGCGAGACCGGGCTACGGATAGCTCGGGCTAAACTATGGACAAGCGAGGCTTGGTACGTCTCTGACCAGTGAGCCGAGATGGGCAGATTCAAGAGAACCTCGGATGAAGGTAGACCGAACGGAGGCCGACATGCCTCACAACCGGTATGCCACGACGAACCGGTCAACTCCAGCCCGGTCCATGGGCGTCCCCCCCGCCGCCCCTTTGCCAAGGGGCAATCCGGTGGGGCATAGCGTGGTTGAGCGCCTGTAGCGATAGTTCTTCTTGGGAAATAGGCCGGTCGTGGTACTACGGTCAGGTGTGCCACCTGGGCCAATGGCACGAAGGAAGGGACATCTGCTCCACATATGCCTCAATACCGTTAGGCAGTTCTGCGTGTACTGTTGGGAGGACTGAGCCTTTACACGCGTAAGGTGGTGAGAGGCGAGTACTGCCACCTGTCTTGGGAAGGACAGCAGAGGTAGTGCGCGCATAATCTTGAGGCTGCATGGCCAGCCTTGAAATAGGGAGGAGGGCGAACGTGAGAGGTATGCAACTTCTTCCCAAAAAGAGAATACTCTCTCTCTCTCTCAATCTTCTTTCTCTTCCTCAAGTGTACTGACTTGATCGTCGAAGGGTCTATCCGGCACACCACCGCCGGGCAGCTCACCGTTTCTGTGTTGCCAAGTGGACGCCGTCAAGAGAAGCTCAGAGTACAAGGAGTACGGAAAGCAGTGGATATTTCGTCCCCGTACAATCTATATGTTTTTGAATGGGTTTCTAAAAAGGGTATATTAGATATCTGATTTTTTGATTGGATCTATAACCCTAGCCATCTCCTCGACCTCCTCATTGCTATTGGGTTTGAGTTAAAAGTTCTGATGTTAAGGATTTGAGAAAACCTTATAATATTATTATTGTTGTTAGGTTTCATATTTGTAATTCAGCTATTATGTCACTAATTTATTACCATTCCTTTGTTTTTTATTGTGCAGTTTTGGACATAAATCTCATGGACATTTTTCCCAAGGTATAGAACTTTTTGTCTTGTTATCTTTGGTTTTCTTCATCTGTGTGTTCGGAACCCACGAATAGTAGGAGTTTGATTTGTAGTTTTTTTAGATAAATTTTTTTATTAGGGTTTGTTTTTTGACTTTTTCAAATTTATTCCCTTTTCAACATGAATTACTGCAATTTGCTTTTGGTTTTGGATATTGATTTTTTGTTTCGATTGTTTGAGGACATCAAATGATTCCATGAAATAAATTAAGGGCATCAAATAGTTCGTTATTCATTCAACATTGATTTAAATATGAATTACCAGTGTAGCTCAAAATTTTTTAGGTCTTCAACAGTGTAATTTCATATTTGGTTAACCCAAATTAAATTTAGACAACGCTTATGTACGAGTTTTCATAAATCGAGCAACTTGACTAATATGAATTCTATTGTTTATACGAATTATATATAATTAAATCAGAGGTTATTATCCAAGATTAAATTCAGCTTAGAATTAGAGGTTGTTGTGTTTGTGGCTGCCCCTGTTTTGGAGTCTGTTTGTGGGTATCCTCTTTGTCTCATGAATATAATCTTTCTTTGCCGATCAAAAAAATAACATGTAACAACATACTAATGCAAGAGTGGCTTTGAAGCATAAATTCCAATAACATACTGTTCTTGATTTTTGGTGTCTCATATTCTTTAAGTCACAACAATGTGCAGGATGATATGTTCATTGCATTCCCTTTCATCACTCCTCTGCTACTCTACCTTACGTACTTCCTTTGCTGCTCTCACTCTTCTCTCTCCCTCCTCTCCCTCTAGCTTGAGTGACTGCAGGCATGTAGTTGGTGCGGTTGGAGTCGATGTGGGTAATTTCATTTTCGCTAAAACCTTAACCCGGTAAACAATCTTCACAGAAGATGATTTTCTGGAAATATGATCTAATTTTTTCCAATAGAAGATGTTAGTTGAAACTCATCAATTCACAAGATAAGATCATATCATAACTTGAGAAATTATATAGCATACATGCAAGTTTTAACATCAATGAAATTAAGTAAATTCATCTGGCAGCAAGTGCACAAAGACAATGAGCAGTTGCAGCAAGACAGATCAATGTGATTAACTTCAATTGCTGCCAAGACGGGGGAGGCCAAAAAAGACAAAGCTTCGAAGTGGATAGTGAAATTGATACAGGTTAATCTTGACTTGTGACTTCATAAAGCATGTGGCCCTAGAAGACAACAATGATGTACAGTCACGGAGCCAATTCCAAACAGTTGGAACACGGCTCTGTTCAGAAAGGATAAATGAGATATGGTGTAAATGGTGTAATGAAAAGAATCTTTATAAAATTACAAAGTCAGAGATGTGGTGTGTTTGCCATCAAAAAATTAGAATCATGAGAAAAAAACTATTATTAAACAAGAATGTTAATGCTGGTCACGTAAAATACATAATAGAAGGGCCATCTAGTACAACCAAAAACTCAAAAAGAAAAAGGAAGGAAAGAAAGAAAGAGTAGACATTGAAAATCACAAATTTTAAAGAATAAAATTTTACTAATAAATTTACAGGGGTATGAATTGCCAAAAATTTGTCAGTCTGTTACAGATATTGGATCAATGAAAAATTACCATCTCTCTTTTTGGCACGAATAAAAAATTACCATCTCAAATATTAACATAGCAGAACGATGATGAAACACAGACATAACGTTGTATCAAGTTTCCAACCAACAGCTGCAGCAGCAATCTCCATGCCATTGTAACC
This sequence comes from Camellia sinensis, assembly GCF_004153795.1. Classification (NCBI taxonomy): domain Eukaryota; kingdom Viridiplantae; phylum Streptophyta; class Magnoliopsida; order Ericales; family Theaceae; genus Camellia; species Camellia sinensis. The sequence continues at coordinate 175,349 of NW_021026363.1, read as the reverse complement.
ACCCCCAACAACAACCACCTTCTGTGCTTTCTCCTAGAAAATGAAAACCACTGTGTGACAAAATCCCCTCTACAGCCCCTAATTTACAACCAGAAAAGAAGAAAAAGCAAAGATCTAGATACTTCCAAAAGCAAATCATAGCATTCACCATTAGGTTATTGTCAAATACAAGTTAACATGGGTGTGTTTGCAGAGTCTTACAAAAGAAACATTAGCTGCTTCACCATATTATTAACCTGAAGAGTGTAGAATTAAGTTGACAACCAAAAGATGATAAATAGATAGATGATAAATAGATAAATGATATGTACAACAAACGAAAATTACCGGTGGTGAAATCAGCGAATCAGCATATGCAACATCCCGAATATAGTGAATACCGGGTAAGTTTCTGCCAATCTTCTCTGGAAATCTGAAGCCAAGGAGACAAGTATTTAATGTATTAAAGAAAGAAGGCTTGTCACTGCAGAACCTTTAACTTTAAAAATTCATCTCTTAGTCTCTAATTTAAAAATCATAAAATTTGGTGGCAGTGTTCCATTAGAGTATCAGCATCCGTATCTTTAAATTAACAAAAAATTGAAATATAAATAACAAATCATCAAATCCTTTCTCCATCAGTCTCAGCAAATTTTTGTTAAATTAACTTTTTGTTAAATTTACTACAGTAACTCGTCTGATGAAATGAGGAACTGTTCATCGCTACAACACGCGATTTGGGTGCAATTGGACGTCTGCCCGGACATTCGGCCGGTCAACCCACCGGTCAACCGGTCAATGGCAATTTTTATTTATTTATTTATTTTTTATTTTTTTTATTTTTTATTTTTTATTTTACAGTTCCTCCAGTTTTATCTTTTGTGAAACATAAAAATTGTTTAGTTGATAGGTCATCAATTTAATTATATAAAAAAAAGAATAATAAATATTTTAATAAGATTGAGTTAAAATAGAGAGTTTGATGCAATAGGTGACTAGTTAAAATATGAAAATGGCTTATAATTTGACTCAAAATTTGCTGAGACTGATGCGGATGCTCTTATGAGTCTATTTTTTTATGGCATAGGCGTCAACTAGTCAAATTTTGAATAAGTATGGTTCTAACTCTAAAATGTACACATTTGTCATTTTGGACAAAAAGGAATTTGAGGTGTTGACTTTGAAATTCATTTTCTCCCAATTGCTTCATTGAAAATTTTTGAAACTTTCCAAAAATAATATATTGAGTCTAATTTCTAACACCTCCCAAAATAATATATTGAGTCTGATTTCTAACCCCATTGATCGTGCATGAATTCATTGTGTTTCGAATGATATTTGATAAATAAAATAAAAAAAACCCACCAATGACAATGGGTCAAAATCTGTCCTGAGCTTATTAAAATAGGAAATTCTCCATTGATTTTAAGTCAAAAGTGGCCCATCTTATGTCAAAATAAAGATAACACATGAGGCTAGGTGCTGTATAAATTTTACAGTGGTTGAAAATACTCTCAAGGGATATGAGTTTTATAAGTGGACTATTGTGTAGGCAATGTGCTGGAAATTTGGTGCAAAGGTCTTTTTTTTGAGTTTTAGAAGTGGTCAAAGTGCCTCAAAGGCTCTTGAAAGGTTCGTGTGGAATGTACAAGTTTCTTAAGCCTCATCATAAACATCCCAAGCCTTTAATCATAACATCAAAAAAAATATACATAATTGTTAACTAGGACAGCTGACCACTCAAAATGATAACTTCTTGAACATAGAATTGTAACAATTACCACCTTAAGAAGAAATGGAAAAAGTAAATAACCTGGGTAGTTTGGTCAATGAAACCCACATCTTTTGTTTCATTCTCTCACTCCATCACTTCAATGCCCATTTTGAGAGATAGTAGGAAAGTCCCCTCTCAAATTCAAAGACGTGACACAAACAATAATTCCCATCGCTGGTATGTCAGCAGGTTAAGCAACTATAAAAAATTTTATACTCGGTGGAAGGCAGGCTGAAACTCTCAGCCAACCAAATGAAACTAAGGATTGAAAGAGTTCACAATGTGATCTATGGGGTCTTAAACCTCAGAGGATGGCTACGAATGTCCATTAAAATTATTTAAACACTATTTAATTAGCATTAAGCTTAAAACAAACAACATTACAGAATAGTGGTCTCAAAATTAGAAATGGTTCTCAGATGGACCAATCAAAACATAAAAGGTTGTCTGAATAGTGATATTGAATTTACGTATAGTTCTCATCTAGTCCTAAAATATGCAACTATGACTGAAAAAAGGGACTATTATAGCCAACCAAAACCTAAAAGCACCATGGACAAGAAGTACTATATCATGCAACAACACAGTAACAAATGAAAAAATGAGAAACATAAATAGACGTCCCTATGCAAGCTATAGAAAATGAAAAAAACTTTAAATCAATTAATTACAAAGTTGGAAACCAGTGTCAGCTCTCTCAAATCACAAGTTAAGTCCACATATCAATTATAACGCCAAATTCCCATATTAACTTTAAGGTTGTTGTTTTTAATATTAAATTAGTGCCCTAATACATCTTAGCATAAAGGCACATGTTTTTTGGTTTCACTTCTAGATTCCTCTATTATTTCTTCCAAACTTATCACAATATGGATGATTTTTGCATTGCAAGAAAGTTAAGATCATGGCAAAAGCAAGCAAGCAAGCAAAATAAAACACAAACATGTGTCTACTATAATAAGAAAATAAACATATCTAATCAGGTCTCAACAAATAAGAATGAAGCAAAAGACACAAGTACACACAAACACAAACATGTCGAGAGGTACTTAAAATCTATATACATATATATCTATATAATAAGGGAGGAAGGTTTTTGAAAATGTATAAAATGTGTGTGAGATACATTTTAATTCAATGGCTAAGATTAATTCCAAGTTTATATCAATGGTTCAGATGAAAAGATCTCCCGCCCAAGACTTCTCTCCACCTACCCACGTTTGCCTCCCCACCTTCCCTTTCTATCTCCCTCTCCCTCTCCCTCTCTGTTCTTGAATACATCTCTCTCTTTCATAATACATCTCTCTCTTCTCTTGCAATGACCACCAACCACCTCTCCTCTCCCTCGCCGGAGACCCAAACTCGAACCCTCTATTCCTGTCTTCCTCCCTTCATCTCCCGCTCCTTCATCCCCCTTCCCCATTTTAGGCCTTTGTTTTGCAACAAACCCATACCTTCTTCGATTCAGTGAGAGGAGAGAAAGAGGAGGGCATCGTCGTCCCGCCCCGCCGACGCCGACGCCCTACTCCGTCATCCCCGACAAGAAGGTTCGAAATACATAAGGTAAAAGGTCGCAGTCCACATGATGAATTTAGATTCAGTTTTGGAACTAAAATTTGACAATAGTAGATGGTATGAGTGTGTGTCTTTGCCCAAGAATCTGTGATGTTTTGTGATGGTTTCGATGGCTTCTACTTCCTGTCAAATTTTTTTTTTTTTTTTGTATCTCTCCATCTAAGATTCTAAGAATCTGTTGGGTTAAGATTCTAAGAATTTTATATGCATTATTAATTTTCTGAATCTGTTAGGTTAAGATTCTAAGAATTTTTTGAACTCTTAATCGTTAGGTATTTGTTCCATTGGGTTCCATTGGGTTGTTTTATTTATTTATTTCCATGCTCTGTTTTTTTTTTTTTTTTTTTTTTTTTAAAGAAAATTTTTTTAAATAGTTAGTTCTTGCCATGTAAAGCACAATAACTGCTCTACAAATGGCAAGGGCTCTGTTTGAAGGAGAGATAATGTGTATGTACTTTAATTAATTAAATATAGATTCATCAATGTTGAGTCTGTGAATATGTTAATTTGGTGAACTTGGAAATTTGTGTGTGGAGGGATGACTATAATCCTGGAAAATGTGATTAGGCTTATACTGAAGTTTTATTTCAGGTATCATTTTCTGCCTGCCGATATGCCTTATTATGACAATTGGAAACTCTGCACTAATTTTGGGTCTCTGGTCTGTTCACTTTTTGTGGACAAATTATTGCATTGTAAGGTGTGTTATTGGACTCCTCAATATCCATATATCATTTCTTGACCCAATTATCTTCTCTAGCGTGTAGTGATTGCTTTCTCACTTCTTTGATGACAGATCTAAGCAGTTTGGGCCAGTTTTGAAGTTTGTTCTGTGTTTATTCATTTCTGTTTTTTTGATTTTGTGGCCATCCATTGGCATTGTTGAAAGTATTATTGGTGGCGCTGCATATGGCTTTCTCGCAGCGATGTTTGCCACTTTTAAAGCTGTCAATGAAGGGAAGACTGATAAATTTTACCACTATATTTATGTATGTTTGAAATGTCCCAACTATTAATGTTTTTAAAATTCGATGTTCTTTGAATCTTTGTTGCCTTTGATGCTGATAAATTCCCTAACTATTAATGCTGTAGGATGGAACTTCTGACACTGTCAAACAGAGCTTTACTTTTGTGAGGGATTTTATGGATATATGTTACCATTCTTACTTCTCAGTTACGGATGACCTACGGAGTCAGGGGCATCAAGATGGAAAATATTTTGAGATTAGGTCTGTTGTTTGTGCTTTTAATGTTTGGAACTATTGTTTGTTTTAGACTCTTATCAATTATCAATTTGTTTCAGACTATAAACCTGAAGTAGAATTTTTATTCTCATATGGAAATCTTCAAAATGAACAAAATTGGCCAGCCTGTTAGAACATTTATAGTATCTTGCAGTCAAATGCTTGATTCAACACATGCCATTTTGATCCCCAGTCTTGTGGTTGAAAGTCAAAACATCATGGTTGCCACATGTCATTTTATTTCCTAATTTTAGATATTTACTTTTGATAAACAAATAACCTTAGCAGCCAATTCCAAATCATAAAAGTATATAATTTCATGCAGTTGGAAAGAAACAGATCTCTTGATTACTTTCGTAGAGTTGATTAGTTTTTTTTTTTGGTAAACCTCGGCGGCACGAGAGGAAATATTGATAATCCAAAACCGAGATGGGGACATAATGAACCTTACCTCTCTTGCAAGAGTTGATTATTGGATTCTAACTATCATGGTCCATAAAACTTATGCATTTATCTTTTCCTTTCTTTCATTACTTTTCCGCTTCATCCTCAAAGAAGATCGCTGCCTCCTTTCTTGCTCCTCCTCCGCCTTCGCCGTTCTTCATTGCACCGTCCCCCTCCTGTGCCCAAACTGATGGATCTGCCGAATGTGAATCGTCAAATCGGTGTGATTTCGGTTTGATTGGTGTGATTTGGGTTTGATATTTTTTCCCCTTCTCTCTTTGTTCTTCTCCTTCATTTCATGAATACATACATTTTTTGGGTTTAAAATTGGGTTCATTGGGGCTTACAATCTGTGTAATTTGGGGCTTAATTTGGGGCTTGCTATTTGTTTGTTCTATTTTCTCCTTCTACAAAAAGTTAATTTAATTGCTGACTAATATGATTTATATCAGTCTTATTCAATTAGGCAAGATGCCGGAAAATGCTTGAAAAGATGGGGAAAAGGAACGTTCCTCTAATTCTTCTATGCAGAAGGTAGGTTGTTCATATGTTTATCATACAAAGTGCTTATTAAATTATTTATTGAAATTGTCATATGTTCATATGTTTATCATACAGAACGTTCCTCTCCTATGGTCATATATTTATTGAAATATATTTATTTAAATTGTCATATGTTCATATGTTTATCATACAGAACGTTCCTCTCCTATGGTCTTGAAATTGTCTAATTCGCAGTTTTCTCCCATTGATTGGATTAAGATTACATTTTATTTATTGTAATTTGTATCTAGAACCATCATTTTTGTGCACGACCATATGGTTTCTGGATTCTGTTATTGTTGTTGAAACTGTGCTGATGACAAGTAATGCATGATCTTTGTCAAAAATTCTATTGAGACATAAAATTGTTGCTTTGCCTTTTGGCTAACATAAATAATGTGCTAGCTTATCATTTTGCATTATAGCTCTCTTCAGTCATGCCAATGTAGATCTTTTGGCATTCATGCTGAAGCAAATATCCCAAAGTTTAGGCTGAAAACTTTACATTTGTGAGATACATTTCAGGTTAATTACAATCTATACATTTTATAAAATTAATGGATAATTATATATTAAAGTTAATTCTACATTTTATAATTATACATTTTATAATTTGGGGCTTACAATCTGCTTAAGATCAAATTGTGTTTAATAAAATTAATGGATAATTATATATTAAAGTTAATTCTAATCATCAATTAAATTAAATAAATATCTAGAATGTGCACGTGTGTAGTGTGATGAGTGAATGGGTGTATGTTTGTTGGAGACCTTACTTACTCAAGGGAGAGAATGAAATAAAGAAAGAAATGAAATAAAAAAGGGAGATGCAAGGGTGCTCTGGAAGCAGCCGAAAGAGAGAATGAGAGAGAGAGAGAGCTTCATTACTTATATGTATATGGTGGTCAATCTGCTGGTGCAAATCGTGGAAAAAGAAGAGATGAAGAATAATGAAGAAGAATAATTAAGCTGATATTACCCCAATATCCATTGAACACCACACCACACCTCACCTCACTCACTAATGATTTTGAAAGAGTTATTTGTTATGATTGGCAGCACTTATTAACTGTCCTTTTGTTCAAAGGGGTTTTATTATTTGTTTGGATTTGTTTTCTGGGAGCGTAAATTGATACATGGACCAATTGTTAACCAAACATTTCTAACATTTTTTTATTTTATTTTTGTTGCTCACTCACTAATGATTTTGAAAGAGGTATTTGTTATGATTGGCGGCACTAATTAATTGTCCTATTGGTTCAAAGGGGTTTTATTATTTGTTTGGATTTGTTTTATGAGGGTGTAAATTGATACATGGACCCATTGTTAACCAAACATTTCTAACATTTTTTTATTTTATTTTTGTTGCTCACTCACTAATGATTTTGAAAGAGGTATTTGTTATGATTGGCGGCACTAATTAATTGTCCTATTGGTTCAAAGGGGTTTTATTATTTGTTTGGATTTGTTTTATGAGGGTGTAAATTGATACATGGACCCATTGTTAACCAAACATTTCTAACATTTTTTTATTTTATTTTTGTTGCTCACTCACTAATGATTTTGAAAGAGGTATTTGTTATGATTGGCGGCACTAATTAATTGTCCTATTGGTTCAAAGGGGTTTTATTATTTGTTTGGATTTGTTTTATGAGGGTGTAAATTGATACATGGACCCATTGTTAACCAAACATTTCTAACATTTTTTTATTTTATTTTTGTTGCTCACTCACTAATGATTTTGAAAGAGTTATTTGTTATGATTGGCAGCACTAATTAATTGTCCTATTGGTTCAAAGGGGTTTTATTATTTGTTTGGATTTGTTTTCTAGGGGTGTAAATTGATACATGGAACAATTGTTAACCAAACATTTCTAACATTTTTTTATTTCTTTTTGTTGCTCACTCACTAATGATTTTGAAGCGACTAACTAGGTTTTAGTCGTTAAAAATATAATTTTCGGCGACTAAATATGATGTTCGTCGCGAAAAATAACTATATAATTTGTTTAATTCGTATTTATTTAATTTTTGGCTTCTAATTGTACAATGGTCGTGGAAATGATTGGGTTTGGGCGACTATTTCAATTTTGGTCGCTAATGATTAATTATATACCGACTATAATTCGGTAGCCAAACGTGCCACAAAATTTTGGAGGGACTATTAGATAATTAACATCCTTTCTAACACTGTCAGTCTGTCATCATTAACATGTATACCCAGTGTGTTAGTGTTCCCCTTCAATTACTATGCATTTGTGTACACCATTAACATTTATTGTATACAGTTTTTATTTATTTATTTATTTATTTTTTATTATTATTATTATTATTATTTTTATTTTTATTATTATTATTATTATTATGATTTTTTTTTATGGTTAATTGATGGAATGCTTTCAATATATTTCAGGGAGGAATTTAAGGATGAGGAGATGGTTGATGTGAAGTCATTACACATCCGAAACTTTCTCTGAAGTTGAGTTTGTTGGTTACTATTTTGCTTTGCATTTAACAATTGTTAGGATACTCATATCCAGCAATTGTTTGAAGAAAAGAGATTATAACTGTTCAGGTATTTGTTAAAATAAAAGGAAATACTGGATTAATGTTTTGGTCATTTGTATGTGTCCAGTCTATCTTATCTTTAACTCCTTGAATATTGATTGGTTGGCGATCTCCAATCACAGTGAGATTTGAAATTGCAGTTGAAGTGCTGCCTCTTTTGTTTTCAATGGCCAACTTTTGTTTTAAGCTTCTGCTATATTACAGAAGGATTTTTAAGCTGTCTTCTTTGATTGAAATTTTTATTTTACAATTTTTAAGCTAGGGATATATTACAATTTTTAAGCTTCTGCTATATTACAATTTTTTTTTTTATTTTAAACTTGCTCTTATATTTTGATTTGCAATATTGGTAAACATTATAAATCTGATATGTTTGTTTCTTAATTTGCATTAAGATTAGAGGACTTATTTTATTTGAATTTTGTAGAGCATGTAATACAAACAAAATTGTTACAAGTTCTTTAAGAAGAAAAATATTTTAATATGTTTTTATAACTGCATTTTAATCTTAATATTATTTACACCGTGCCTTTAGACACGGGCATACGGTAGGTCTTTAGGCAGAGCACTGGCTGGTGTGCATTATTTGATATTTAATTTTTTTTTATATTTGATTTGTTTGGAATTGTAGAGTACAGTCTGTTAAATATATTTTTATAACTGCATTTTAATCTTAATATTATTTACACCGTGCCTTTAGGCACGGGCATATGCTAGTATATATATATAGTAACAAAATCAAAAGTGGTAAATTATATTTCAAATAGTTTCCTCAATTTTTGTATGTCATATTAGAATTTAATTCATTGTTCAAATTAGTTTGCTTCATGCAAAGATTGAATGTAGTTGAGGCTTCTAGTCTAAATATGGTTGTAAGCTCCTCCAAAATTGTTCAAGGAATTTGTTGAATTATATATCATAGACAAAAGATGTTCCTAAAATCATTTACAATTGACTTAAGGAAAGGGAGAAAACAAAACTCAAAACTATTGAAAGACTTCAGCCTTGTTTGGTTTGCTTTTGAGGGAGTAATTTTGGAGAAAATTTTTCAAAATTTTGTTTGGTTTAGTGATTTTGGAAAAAAAATTTCAAAATTACTTTCTCTCTTTTACACATCAATCAATCACATTTTCTCTCTCCTCTCTCATTTTCAATCATTTTTTTTCTCACATACATCTACTCAATTACAACAAAATATCAAATCATCACAAACTCCCATACTCCAAAACTGTCTTTAAAATATACAACCAGACAAACCAAAAAAAAATTCTAAAACCTCTCCCCAAAACTTTTTTTGAAAATTTATCTCTCAAAATCAATCCAAACACACCCTTCATGTTTAAGTTCTCAACACTTGTTGGTTGCTCAAGATTTTTGATTCATTTCATCTAATATTTTAAAACACAGATAATTTAATAAACCATGGAATAGACAGCATTAAGACTATGCTACCAAAATCATGGCGTAAATCAATAAAAAAAATCATAAACTTTGTACTCTCATACCATTTTCACTCTCATATTACGAAATATAAAACATCAGATTTTGCGAAGGAAAATGCGTAGTTTAGAAAGCAACAAATCTCAATAGATAAGAAATACAAATTTCAAGTTCACATAGTTAACATCTAAATGACTAAAATAACCACCAATTCAAACAACACATGAAAGAAAATTTAAAAAAAAAAAAAAAAAAAAAATAAAAAAACAACAACTATTCACATCAAAATTTCCTTGTTTTACAAAACCAATCCACCCTAAGGAGAGTTCACAGAGATGAGAGAGGGAGTTCACAATAGAGAAATGAGGGTTTCGAAATATTGGAAAAGGAATCAGGGTTTACAAAGAGGAAGTTCACAGAGGGGAAATAGGGTTTTGAACGGAATTGGGGTTTACAAAATGGGTTTTGGTCTAGGGTTTCACAGATTGGGTTGGGTGGTGGGGGGGGGGGTGAAGAAAGGGGAGAGAAACGAGTTAAATAGAGGAGAGAGCGCGCTTCATACCTTCAAGTAGAGTTCAGATGGAGTTGCAAAGAACAATGATGGAGAAGTTGCAACTTCGCTGGAGTGTCACGGATTGTTGCAGAAGGGAGAAGATTGTCACGTTGGTGGGTGGGAGTGGGATCGAGGTCAAAGAGAGGGTTTCGTAGAGAGTGAAGGAGGAGAACGTGTAGTTGCGGGTTAGAGCATCCAACGAGTTTACCTAAATTTTGTCATAAAATATTATTAAAAATTCGTTCCTACTTTAAGAATCATTTTCTGATTTAGGTTGCGTTTGATAGAAATTTTTAAATATGATTTGAAAATAAAATTATATTTTTAATTTATGAATTTTTAAATTAAGATTTGAATGTGAAAAATTTGTTTAGTGAATGAGTTTTTAAAAGATTTTTGAATTGAGTGTGGAGTTTTTTATGTGACATATGATATTTGATACAAAAATTTACAACTTACAACCAAACACACAACTCAAAATTATATTCGAAACTCATAAATTTTTTTTAAAAATTCGAAAAATATTTTTTATTGAATATATAAAAATGAACATGTGTCAACTGCAAAAAAAAAAAAAAAAATTTAATAATAATGCACTGTTCCGGTCAACCGACCGGATGACCGGTGAGACGACGGATTAGCCCAAATTTTCCCACATTGGATAGAGTTTTCAAAAGTGAGTATGAAATTAATTTTTAAAAACCGTAAACAAACACGGTGTGCAAATCAAAACCTAGAACTAACGTTCTAAAGCTTTACCAAACAGAGAGAGAACAAGAGCTCAGCCTAAGTAAGCAAATCTCGAATTCCAGATCCCGAATCCCAGATCTTCTTCTTTCATTTTCCCTTCCATATCTTTACTTTCTAGTTTGATCTGATCAAATCAAACCCATCTTTTATATATACAAGTTTGTGGTGACTTTGGTAATGTTGCTCTTGGATATATATATATATATATGGTAATTAATGAGGGAGATGCACCACGAAGTTCTTCTGGAGGCCCTGCCTAGTGACAACGTTGGATTCAATGTCAAGAATGTTGCTGTGAAGGATCTGAAATGTGGATTTGTGGCTTCAAACTCAAAGGACGATCCTGCCAAGGAGGCTGCTAACTTCACTTCTCAAGTCATCATCATGAACCACCCTAGACAAATTGGAAATGGTTATGCCCCTATTCTTGACTGTCACACCTCTTATATTGCTTAAGTTTGCTGAACTGGTGAAGATGATCCCCTCCAAGCCCATGGTGGTCGAGACCTTCTCTGAATACCCACACTTTCAACTCAATCCACCAAAAACACCTCCAAATTCAAACCCAAAACCATTCAACAATCCACTGCGTTCAACCCCTTGGAACAAAGGTTCTCTCTTAAACAGAGGTGAGGTTATCCGTCCGGATCTCCAGCCGATCGTCTGGCCGGACGTCTAGCCGGTTAACCCCCTGGACATCCGGTCCCTTGTCTGGGATACTGTGTTAGCGTTTTCAACGAAATACAATATGAAATTATTAGATATAAGGGGGAGCTTCAATGACTCCCTACAAATAGGGAGTCATTGTAGCAATTCTAAATTTAAGGGATCATATAAGAGATCTGATGAGGTTGCATTTTTGAAGAATCAATTCCTTATAATAGCAAAAAGCTATTTTAAGGCATCAGTTGGGGATGCTCTTACCAGTTCAAAAAGGTAAGTTTGGGGAAAGACGGTAAACAAAAGGGGGCTTTTTTTTTATCTTTATTTTTTTAAAAGTAAATCTCATTTGTAAAAATTAAGGTAGCATTTGATTTAATTTTAGAATTATGATTTGAGTGTGGAGTTGTAATTTGAATTTGTGAGTTTTTGAATTATGATTTGAAAAGAGAAAATTTGTTTTGTTATGAGTTTTGAAAATAGTTTTTGTGGGGACATATTTTTGAGTAGTCCATGTGGCCGAGGTTGTTAGCCGAGGTATCACGTGGGCGGACCATGATGCCGAGATATGGTGCGATAATATCGAAATCTGAGATATTTGGATAGAGGACTAGAGTCCTAGATGACATCAAACTATCTATTTGGATAGATGACTAAAGCCCTAGATTGGGAGAGGACTTCAGTTTGGATAAAGATAAGATTCTTAAAAAGTTTTTCCCAATCCTACTAGGAGTCCAAGATTAGCAGTAATCCACAGTCCATTTAAGCAAAGCTTCTATTGGGACTAGGTGTACCCTCATGGGTCTAAGGTATGCTTTTTATGCTTTGTCTAGTGAGTTAAGCACTATTGGTTATCTTTGAGAGATATTTTACTGACTTGATCGTCGAAGTGCCCCTGGGTGGACAAACCACCACAGGATTCTTATATTTCTGTGACAGGTTGTTCAGGCTTAATCTATTCTGCCAATGCTCTCTAGCTGAGTTCCCCTTTTTGGTTGTGTGGTCGAAAATCAACACCCACAATTTGGTTCCCTCTGTGGGAACTTAAGGAGAATAGATGGCCAACAATGAGCAGGAAGAAAAGATTGGGGACGACATCCCTAGTGGGGGTGGTAAACTTGCCAATCTAAACGTGGAAGAAGAAAACCGTAATGAAGGAGCACGGGATCAGAATCCTGAGGAGAATAGCATCCGCCAAAAGGGAGACACACCGAAGAAAGTAGGCCGAGATAAGTACTACCGTAAAAGCAACCTTCAGGTATGGAGGGACAGATGCTGGAGAAAAGACGAGACAACTACAAGACATGGAAAATAAGTTGACAGATCTACAAACAATGGTCAACCTCATGATGCAGAACAACATGATGCAGCCGACATCCCTATTACAAGACATGCCGGCACCAGCAACCAAAACTGGTGCCTAGAAAACAAGATCTCGGCCTAGATGAGTAGGTCCGAGAGAACAAGAGCTCAGCCTAAGTAAGCAAATCTCGAATTCCAGATCCCGAATCCCAGATCCTAGAAGACGAGATCTTGGCCTAGATGAGTAGGTCCGCGGAGACAAGAGCTTAGCCTAAGTGAGCAGATCCCAAATTCCAGATCCCGGATCCCAGATCCTAGAAGATAAGATCTCAGCCTAAAAGATTAAGTCTGAGAAGACAAGAGCTCAGCCTAAGTGAGCAGATCCCGGATTCCAGATCTCGAATCCCGGATTCCAGTACTTGACGATGTTTCTAAACGAAACATAACAAATAACTTAGACTTATTATATGGTAGAGTTGAATTATATTTGCATATAATGGAGTTGAACTAAGTTGGTGATGTTTCTAAGCGAAATATGACGAATAACTTAGACTTATTATATGGCAGAGTTGAATTGTACTTGCATATAATAAAGTTGAACTAAGTTGGCGATGTTTCTAAGCGAAACATGATGAATAACTTAGACTCATTATATGGCAGAGTTGAATTACATTTGCATATAATAGAGTTAAACTAAGTTGGCGATGTTTCTAAGCGAAACATGACGAATAACTTAGACTTATTATATGGCAGAGTTGAATTATACTTGCATATAATAGAGTTGAACTAAGTTGGATTAACATGGACCTGTCATATTGGCAAAATCAGACATAGATTGGAACTAAGTGCATATCAGTTAGATTAACAAAGAGACCAAGGTTGGTAACCTCGGCCAGTCTTTGTTTGAATCTGACCTCGACGACAAGGTCAAAGCCACATGCTTAATGAGAACCCAAGTGGAACTTAAGTTCACATTAGGGGGCAGAGGGCTAGAGAATGATGCCTGGGAGATAGAATTTACAAGCTAAGATTGGTTTAACACATGTTGAAATTTTAAGAAAAAATTACAAGTTAAAGTTAAGCTAAGATTATGTCAAAGGAAGATTGGTTTGACACTTGTTGAAATTTTAAGAAAAATTTACAAGTTGAAGTTAAACCGAGGTTATGTTAGAGGAAGTTGGTTTAACACTTGTTGAAAATTTAAGAAAAGTTTACAAGTTGAAGTTAACCCAAGGTTATGTTGAAATAATAGAAGACAGAGGTCCTGATAAGTAAAGAGTGAAGTGGCAAGTTGTAAATAACACTTGTGAAAATATTATGATAAATATTTTCAGGTGCTAGGTCAAAAGCCGAGATAAAACTGCTAGTAGGTATAGCTGAAGTATTCCGCACCAAGAAGATTACACAATTAAGGTGTACGTTGAAGACATGTAAAATATTCTAAGTATGAAAACATGTAAATCATAGAAGAAAAGCGGTAAGCATACATGATGAAAGCAATATTCAACACTTAGAAGAAAATAGAAGGCTTGCATTGAAAAGGGACAGCTTGTTCAAGTACATAAACAGGCACATCGATTTGACAAAATAGATACTGTTCAAAACAGAGAAGAAAATTATAAAGAAAAAGGTACAATGGAAAGAAAAATTCCTAAGTACTAGGATCTTGTGCATTAATCTTAGACTATTCAACCTCGGTTGTTGGCATTGTTTCGATCTCGGCAGACAGCTGGACAGACTTCTCAGCCGTGATTTTGGCAACGATTTCTAGAAGAGTCTAGTCCAAGCTTTTTGTAGCAGCAGTGATCTCGGTTTCAGAAGTATCGGCCTTCTTTGATGAGGTGCTCTTGGAGACCTCATCCTCGTCCTCCTCAATCAAGTCTAGGACTTGATCATTTAGAGTAGAGGACTTGGCCCCAGCAACAGAGTAGGGCACTTGGCCCCAACAGCAGCTTCAGATTCTTTCTTGACAACCTCAGCCTCGGCCTTTTCCTTGTCTTTGACCTCCTCGTCGTCAGCCTATTCTATTTCCTTGGCCTTATCCTCAGATTGATTGAGAGAGGAAGGGAAAGGGACATTGAGCTGACCCATTTCATGAAAGGGAGAGTCCTTGGGGACAAATATCTTTTTGAGGGCTGTCAGCCAGTCAAGATAGTAGCCTTTGTTGCAGGCCATGTTGACTTGTTTTTTCAACCTTAGCAATGGCCTCAGCTTTGGCAGCAATAACTTGGTCCACTTGTTTCATGTGCTTCTCTTTTGAGATATTGAGTTGTTGGAGGCATGAGCATGTCGGATTGACTATAAGGAGATGGAGTGGATAGCACAGTTATGACATCAGGGATGTTAACAAGAAGGTCTTCTACGACAAGAGTTCGGCGAGACATGTCGTCGTTGGTTACGACGATGGTTACTCACAGATAAGGCGATTGAAAAATTATCAAGGTCTAAGGCTGGAAGCTTAGGACCTCGATGTTTCCTGTTCCTGGTTCTAGCTGCAAGATTGTCGCTGCATCGGTGGTGGGTTGATACGTGGAGCATTTGATGAAGTGCTTGGTTGCTAGTCTGGTTCAGCTAATAGAGTTTGAACTTGGGGCACAAATGGATTATTCATGGCAATGAATGCTTCAAGAACAATGATGATGGTTTGTAGAGGCAAAAAGAGAGAGTCTGGGGACACAGATAGAGGCAAAATAAAAAAGATGGCAAAAAGTTATGATTTCGAGTCCTTAGGCGACGTGCTCGTGTTGATGTTAGACGGCTGGGGGAAAAACTGATACGACACGATGGAGACGTGATTAGTATGCTCCAATCTGATGATGATCTTGATTGAGAAGTGCGATCTCAGTTGAGATGATCTCGGTTGAGATGACGATTGACATGATGATTTCAGTTGAGATGTTGATCTTGGTTGGGATGTTGAATTTGGATGGGAGCAGAACTTGTTTATTCTTGGTTTCTTATGAGATGATACTAGGATCTTGATGTTCTTGAACTAGCAAGTCATGATCTCTGCTAGTAGTGTGATATCTGCTGAGATGTTGGACCTGGATGAGATAGAACATGATGGTTCTTGATTCTTGATTCTTCTTTCTTGACGAGTGGACATATGAGTCCTTATTTCTTGGCATCGACAAGTCACGATCTCGGTCAGAGGAGTACATATATAGGTTCCATCACCTCAGTTTGCCGAGGTAATAGAACCTAGGGGACAGTTGTGGGGACATATTTTTGGGTAGTCCACGTGGCCGAGGTTGTTAGCCGAGGTGCCACGTGGGCGGACCATAATGTCGAGATATGGTGCGATAATATCGGAATTTGAGATATTTGGATAGAGGACTAGAGTCCTAGACGATATCAAACTATCTATTTGGATAAAGGACTAGAGTCCTAGATTGGGAGAGGACTTCAATTTGGATAAAGATAAGACTCTTAGAGAGTTTATCCCAATCCTACTGGGAGTCCAAGATTAGCAGTAATCTGGAGTCCATTGAAGCAAGGCTTCTATTGGGACTAGGTTTGTGTTGGCTATAAAAGGGAGGTACCCTCATGGGTCTAAGGTATGCTTTTTATGCTTTGTCTACTGAGTTAAGCACTATTGGTTATCTTTGAGAGATATTTTACTAACTTGATCGTCGGAGTGCCCCTGGGTGGACGAACCACCGCGGGATTCTTATATTTCTGTGATAAGTTGTTCGGGCTTAATCTATTATGTCAGTGCTCTCCAGCTGAGTTCCCCCTTTTGGTTGTGTGGTCGGAAATCAACACCCATAGTTTTAAATTGAGATTTGAATTTTTTTAAATGAGTTTTGAAATGAGAAAATTTGTTTGGTTATGAGTTTTGAAAAGAGTTTTCAAAACTTAATTCTAAAACTTATAATTCATAACCAAACACACAACTCAAAACTCTATTGAAAATTCTATGCAAAATTCATAACCAGACTCTTTTTAAAATTTAATTCAAAAAATAATCATTGAAAAAAATAATTTTTTTATTTAAAAAATTTCAAAAATATTTTTTTATTTAAAACATTAAAAAAATATTCAGCTAGTGCTTGGTTGGAATTTTTTTTTAATTGTTTTGTTTAAAAACGGTCTAAAAAAATAATTTCTATATTTAAAAAATATCAAAAACAAATATAAATTATTTGTTTTCAAATAACAGGTTGCAATTGCAAAAAAAGAAAAAAAGAAAAAAAAAGACTGTTCCGATCAACCAGCCAGACTTTTGAAAGAAGGTTCGGGCGGACGACTGGGTAGGCCCAATCCACAAATTCAAAATTCAAAATTCAAAAACTCTACTTTGCCAAACATGCATTGGCATGTGTATTTAAATGTGGCCTTGGAATCAATTTTTAAAAACTTAAACCAAACATAGTATTGGAATGTAGGAGTGGAATTATGATCTGAAACCTAAACCAAACACAACCTTAAATTTCATCTAATCCATATATATATATATATATTAAGTATTTTATTAGGTCCTGTTTAAGATAATATGATTAAATTATCCTTTTAAATTTTTTGTGTGTGTTACCATTTTGAAACCAATATACAATAAATAAATAAAAATAGCAAGAGTATCTTATTTTAGGAAAAAAATCTCTCTTTCATTCCAAGAGAAAATGTTCTGTTATTATATGAAGAAAATCTCTCTCATATTCTATGAGAAAATCTATCTCCAATTCTAGGATAAAAAAAAAAAAAAGAAGAAGCATGAATGAAGGAAAGATTCGAATCAACACAATATAAAGACAAAATTAGCTAATAAACAACCCCAATATTATCAAGGAAAAAAATGCATAAGCAAATGATTTAATAATATTATTTAAACTATAATGAACTTGATTTAAATCAATACAACATTATCAATATTATCCCCTCGTGGAAGCATACACATGAGTGTGTGAATATTAACATTAGGTGCGACTACCTATTTGTATTACAGAATTAATGTGAACATTCACATTCCTATGTATACAATATTTTTGTAACCAAAATAACACATTGCTATTCGTGATTGATTGTAATTTGTCAGTAATGCATTGTTGATATTGTCATGTTGTTTTGGTACTATAGAGATACTATGAACATTCACATTGTTGGTAGTTGATTGTTATTGTGTAGACATAACCGTTGATTTAGTGTGCATTGTGGTAAATGCAATGTTGATGTGAACATTTACATTTCTATGTTGTACTATTAAAATGTTATGTTGATGTGAACATTCACATCTCTATGTTGTTGTGAACATTCACATCTCTATGTTGGATTGTTCACATCACCAAATGCAAAAAATTAAAATCTGATAATCCTCAATAACAATGACTTCAGTGGGTGTGAACATTCACATTCACTAAAATACCCAACCAAGAAGACACACCATAATACCATATCAATCTATCTCCAAACCTTGGTTGGATTCTATACTGTAACGCCCTCAAAATAGTACATAAATCAATAATTCATGAAGTCTAAAGACATACTAGAAATGTTATATTTTCATTCATCAGAGTTAATATTACAAGAGATATCACATGCATTACACTTCCACAAATGTTCATCCTGAAAACCATAGCATGTAACCCTAAATGTTAACAACAGAATAAGTGCCCTACGGGCTTACATCTTTCCAAGACTTCACTTGGTTACAACAAAAGAAGAGTCCTAACTCTTTTACGTATAAAGCCCTCGACTTGAATTTACATTAAACACAAAACAAAATATGCAAAATAAAGCCTTCAACCCCTAAACCTCCCAAGCTATGTCCTTGGAGGCAGCGTGTCATCTGTACCTGAAAATGGTTTCCCAAGTAGGGTGAGCCAAATCCTAGTAGAGATATGCTAAACAATACATGAGAATTAACTAAAATATGAGCATCAGATAAATGTGCGACATTCTTAACCAACACATATTCTTTTCAAGGTCATTGAAGATGGAAGAAACTTTTTCGGATGACCAAACTCCACCATTTTCGGATCAAATGGAAGCCCACGCAAAACTCTATCTTTTTGACAAAGGAAGTAGAGTAGCAACCCTTAGATTCAAAGGAGTTTGTAGAGAGAAGATGGGTTTGTAGAGAGAGGAAAACCGATCTAGGGTTTTGAGTGAAAAGTAGTGCAAAAAGTGATGAAAGGCATCGTTGCTGCGAACTAATATATGCGACCTTAGCTTGAGCGAAGGAGTTGTCACTCGAGTGACCAGACACACAAAATACCTCGCTCGAGCGCAAGAAGTGTCGCTTGAGCGTAGAATTTGAAGCTTCAAGTCTGCTATAGACGCAAACGCACGCTCGAACGTAAGAAGTCTTGCTCGAGCGAAGAAACAATTCCTCAAGCCTCGATCGAGTGCAACAAGCCTCGCTCGAGCGAAGAACTTACACCTTCCCAGAAAAGCTGCGTCTATGCAAAAACCTGAAGACTCTCAATTCTCGCTCGAGAGCAAGAAACCTCGCTCGAGCGAAGAGGAAAATTACACAAAGCTGGCCTGAGTGAAGAAGCAAAAATCTGGGCAACAACTATTTGAACCCACTAACAACCAACCTGTTCCAAACTCGTCCAACAAGTCCCAAAACTCAAATTCAAAGAATCGAAAGAGAATAACAAGACAAGGATACGATATTCAACCACAGAACCCAAGTCTGGAACACAATAAAGGTCAGGGTAAAATCGGGATCACTATATATACCATACCAAGACACTAATCAATTTTCAGGAATTTCTTAACACTTCCTACAAATTTAAACTCTTGTCAAGATTTTTCACCAATTTTGAAAACACTTTCAACTCCAATTCTCAAAAAACTATATATACACATTATATATAGACATATATCTCTATTGAATACACACACAAAAAAAAAATTTAAAAATAAAAATCAATTACCTCAACGGTGAACTCATGAACAAATTGGGGTTTTTGGGATGAGGTTGTCATAGAATGATCCGATCTCAAACAACAGAACACAAGCCTGGTTGAAGTGTTACTGTGATCTAAATGAAAGCATACTGGTTTGGATGGGGAATTAAGTAAATAAATTGAACAATACAAAAGAAAATCAAAATGGGTTTGGTGAGAAAAACAAGGGAATTAATTTTTCAAGCTTGGATTTGGTCCGATTAGAACAATAGTTGTAGAACAGAGCATCAAGATACATACATACATATATATATATATATATATGAAAATTCTAGAGAGAGAGAGAGAGAGAGAGAGAATGTAAATGGAAAACATATAATACCTATTATCAAAATAGAATAAAAGGGTATTATAGTCCCACAAAAATTATAAATCAAGAAAAAAGGACCTTATGGGATATAAATCTGTTTATATTGGATTGATGGAGCACTAGAAAACTTTATGGACTTATTGGGCTACAAGTCTACTAAATATGATTTATAAATAAATCCCCTTAAACAAGATCATATAATTTTTTTTTTTGGAGTTATAAGTAAAAAAAAAATTATAATCAAATATAAAAAGATTTTAATTAAAATTTTAAAATAATATTATAATTAAATAAGAAAATTGATCATAACATAATTAAAAGTACATATAGTACATAATGTGCATAATAAAATTTTCCATAAATTTCATCAAATTATTTTGAGAATATCCCATGGCTCTCAAATTAGGTGCACATCATACACAAGAGCCTATTTATCTAAGTAACCACTAATCCTCTCATTCCATAGCATTACTTAACACAAACCACAAACAAACTTTACTATTAATTTTTTTTAATCTTTTTTTCAATTCACACCGCCAAAATCAACTAACATCTCCACCTTTAGCGTCAGCGTGAGGAGTCGCCTCTTCTTTTAACCGTTGCGCCACTGCTACCCCCTCCCTATCTATAACAACCCCGACCTGTGATTAACTGATACACCATGATAAAGAATGCCTAATAAGCAATCAAGATGAAATCACGTGTTACTTGTGTATTCTATGTGTTATTTGCATTTATATCTGTCTGTTGTAGAAAGATATGTCTGTGTTTCTGTTTCGGTATGTGAATTAAAGGCCTTATCGGCCATCGAACATGAAATTGCCTAGGTTAATGTGTAATTTGGAATTTTTGGAATATTATGGTAGGTTTAATTGAAATTCAATTCGGAACCAAATAATTAGAATAAAATAACGATAATAGATTAAGTTAAGCTAGGATTTATCGAAACCATTCTTCATCATTTTGACAAAAAAAACCTGGGGAGAGAGAGAGAGAGAGACCCAGAGAGATTGAATTCAAACTTGAGGATTGTAGAGAATTGGAATAGATTTGAAGAATTTGACTTGGAGGCTCAAACAATTTAGCATCTAGAACATAATTGAGCATTTAAGGCAAGAATTCAATCCTTTAGTTATGTAATTGAGTTATATCAAGGAAGAATACATGAGAGTTTAGAGATTAGATGCATGATTTGAGCTAAGAAAGTAGGATTGAGAATCAATACATACATGCATGCATAATTCATCACATTTAGGTTTTGGTTTCAAAAGAATTATCTCATGCATGTCATAGTTTCAACTTGGTTTTGGAAATTCATCACATTTCATACCAATTGGCCTAAATTGATCATGTTTCAAAGTATAGACCATGAATTAATACATGCATGTCACATATGTATATGTTTCAAGTTTGATTTTGCATAACTGACAATGCTTTTGGGCTTGATTTTATGAAATGGTTTTCAAATCATGATATATAAATTTACACATGTTTTCTTAAGTTTTGGCCCATTAAAATGTGTTTTGGTGCTTTGAAACTGAGTTTTGGAGCTTAGAGAGCAATCTGAAAATTCTAGAATTCGCACTCTTAACTTGAGCGAAGGAAGTTGCGCTCGAGCGAAGAATGCAAGCTCCCAGAAGTTTTGCAGACATAAGCCATGGCTCGAGCGGCAGAAGCTGCACTTGAGCGGCCACCCTTAATTTTTAACCTTCGCTTGAGCGTAAAATGAGAGCTCCCAGAAGTTTTTCAGACCAATGGGTTCGCTTGAGCGAAGGAAGTTGCACTTGAGTGAACTGCCCTATTTTTGAAAATTTTTCTAAGTGTTTCAAAGTACGGTTTTGCATCCTCATTGCATCTAAGGCATTTTTAGGCCGTGATTTAGTAACAATAATGAGAGTAAGAGTTAGAAACACATGCTAAGAAAGAAGAATGATAAGTTAAACACCTTTGAGACGTGTGTTGAATGTATATCTGTCATGTGTTTGTGTAGGTCACATGTTAACGCCCACCTGATCAGTCTGTTTTGTTTATGTGATCTATTCAATTGCTGGAGCCATCTGTGAGTAACAACTCTGTAAAGCTATGTTTGATTATAAGCGTTTTCTGACAAAAATGATATGATCTGTTTTCTGAAATGCTATTTTATGAACCATGAATGACTATCCAATTTTTTGTAACGTAATGTGGCATCCTATGTTCACGTGGCCCTCGTCTGGGGTAACAATATTGCGGTCTATGTTCACGTGATGCTCATGTGGGCCTTGTTTGGGGGTAACAATACCATGGCTATATATTGACAAAGATGTTGACCTATATGGTCGTCGGTACCGACTATGGTCTTAACAACCACATCAAGTGCACGTATAACGATTCTGGTTTAGACCCGACCCATTTTGTATTCTAGACTTGGGTTTCATGGTTTTGTATTGTTTCCCATGTCTTGCTTCCCTTATACTTCCTTAAATTTGGCTATTGGATTGTAGTGGTTGTCTTTGGAATAGGTTAGTTGCTTAGTTTTCAAACTTTTGTTCCCCACAATTTTACTCCTCTGCTAGAGCAGCACTTCTTGCGCTCGAGCGGGCTTTGTGAACTCTCAGTACTTTTGCAGATTTGCAAAACTACTGGGAGAGTGTATTCTACGCTCGAGTGGTCTCAGCTCTTAACTCACTAGACAGAGCATAAAAGACATACCTTAGACCCATGGGGGTGCCTCCCTTTTATAGCCAACATAATCCTAGTCCCAATAGAAGCCTAGCTCTAATGGACTTAGGATTACTGCTAATCTTGGACTCCTAGTAGGATTGGGATAAACTCTCTAAGAGTCTTATCTTTACCCAAACTGAAGTCTTATCTCATTCTAGGACTCTTGTCCCTTATCCGCTTATCTCGAATTCTGGTATCTTCGCAGATAACCTCGACCTAGCCGAGATCATCTCGGCATCATGACCATGACATGTGGCACCTCGGCTGGCACTCCGGTGACACCTCGGCCACGTGTTGTCATTCAAAGATTATGTCCCCACTACTGCCCCCTAGGTTCTATTACCTCGGCATCCTGAGGTGATGGAACTTATTTCATTCCTTTCATTTAGCATGCCGGCTAAGCTCGCTTCATCATCTATTGCCAAAGTCATAATTCTTCGGCTCAATATGACCAAGACCTATAGTCTACTTTTATCAATGCCTTAGAACCAACAACCAAGTTCATTCAAGTTTCTCAGCCGAAACCGTCCTCGTTTCTCAGCCGAAACTGTCCTCCTAGCCAAGGTATTTGCTTCATTGAATCAAGAACTCCAAGAGTTCCAACACGCGTATGAGCTGGCACGCACAATATTTCAACCGTTTTTACCACGCATCTTTCCCCTACTGGACCGTACTTGATACGCGCCATTAAGTCGCATCACTTTTGCATGCGTTGTCTGACAAGCATGTCGTCTAAGGCACCATAATTGCCATTTTGCCGCCATTTCATGCTTTTGATCAAAATCAACTCTCTCTCTCCGTGTTTTCACTTCTACATCTTCGTTCTTGTTCAAACTTTCTCTCTCAAATCGTCCATTGTTGCATTTGCAAAGCTTTCTGCAACCAGTTTCACTGTCTCCCTTCGGCGAGGCTTTCATTGTACTTCTTTGCTTACTACCACCATTTGACACCGGCGTACTTCATACCGGCCTTTTTGTAATCTAAACAATCTTTCTTCAATGTTAGGCCGAAGTGCCTTCTTTCTTTTTCTGAATGCATTCTTTAATTTCTTCTTTCAACGTGGTTGTATGTGTCTTCTTTTTACTCTTGTATGATTCTATACTTAAAATAATTTGCATGTCTTCAAAATACACCTTAACTGTGCAATCTCCTTGGAGTGTAACACCTCTGTTGTACCCACTAATCGCTTTATCTCAGCTTTGGCTTAACACCTGAAAATATTTTTTACAATATTTTCACAAGTGTTGTTTATAACTCGATACTTCACTCTTAGCAAGACTTCTGTCTTCAAATTTCTTCCAAGTCTTGGCAACATGATAATCTCAGCAAGCATGTAGATACTTCTTTTAACATAACCTTCGCTTAACTTGTAAATTTTTCTCAAAATTTCAACAAGTGTTAAATCAATCTTCTTTTAACATAACCTCGGCTTACTTCAACTTGTAAACTTAAATTTCAACAAGCGTTAAACGTGAACTCCGTTTAACTTCAACGTGTAAATTTTAACAAGTGTTAAACATGACCTCGGTTTAACTTTAACTTGTAAATTTCAATTTCAACAAGTGTTAAACACATCCTCGGTTTAACTTCAACTTGTAAATTTCAATTTCAACAAGTGTTAAACATGACATCGGTTTAACTTCAACTTGTAAATTTCAATTTCAACAAGTGTTAAACACATCCTCAGTTTAACTTCAACTTGTAAATTTAAATTTAAACAAGTGTTAAACATGACCTCGGTTTAACTTCAACTTGTAAATTTCAATTTCAACAAGTGTTAAACACATCCTCGGTTTAATTTCAACTTGTAAATTTCAATTTCAACAAGTGTTAAACATGATCTCGGTTTAACTTCAACTTGTAAATTTCAATTTCAACAAGTGTTAAACATGACATCAGTTTAATTTCAACTTGTAAATTTCAATTTCAACAAGTGTTGAACATATTATCGGTTTAACTTCAACTTGTAAATTTCAATTTCAACAAGTGTTAAACATATTATCGGTTTAACTTCAACTTGTAAATTTCAATTTCAACAAGTGTTAAACATGACCTCGGTTTAACTTCAACTTGTAAATTTCAATTTCAACAAGTGTTAAACACATCCTCGGTTTAACTTCAACTTGTAAATTTCAATTTCAACAAGTGTTAAATATGACTTCGGTTTAACTTCAACTTGCAAATTTCAATTTCAACAAGTGTTAAACATGACCTCGGCTTGAAAATTCCAACTCCCAAGCATCATTCTTTAACCCTTTGCCCCCTAATGTGAACTTAAGTTCCACTTGGGTTCTCATTAGGCACGTGGCTTTGACCTCGTCGCCGATGTAAGATTTGAACAAAGACTGGCTGAGGTTATTAACCTTGGTCTCTTTACTAAGGCACTTAGCTCCAATCTGTGTCTGATTTTGCCGATATGACAAGTCCAGGTTAATCCAACTTAGTTCAACTCTATTATATGCAAGTAAAGTTTCTACTCTGCCATCTAATAAGTGTAGACACCCCATTTTTGACCGTCCTCAAGACTTGGACGTCATCGTTTGAACACTCGATGATTATCCATGTTTGTGTTCGTCCTGAGTTCTCGGAGGTCTCGGCCACGTGCCTTGCCTCAGGACCTCTCGACTTGCCTGTTTTGTGTTTGGTTTTGCACCAAACACTTTTGTTTTTGCTTCTGAGGATGGGAAATGGCTTGTTGGTTATCCCCACATCTCACCGGCCATGGCTTGAGGCCACCGGCCCTGTTTTGTTGCTATCGGCCATTGGTAATGGCCAGTCAGCACTCTTTATGGTCGGCCGACCATTGTTTTGGTCAATTTGTCATTTTCGGCTGGCCGATCACTGTTCATTTACTTTTGGCAGATATTTTATGCCAGCTGTGATAGCTGGCATCTACAATGCACCCCCTTCATACACGTGTATGGAGGGATTTCCCTCTTGCTTAGCTTGCTTGGTAAGCTTTGCAAGAGTAAATCTCTATAAAGGGAGGGTTTCTCCTCCCTCCTAAAGGTTCCAAAAAAAAGTTCCAGAGAGGGTATGAGATTAGGGTTTAGGATTTGTATCTCTCTATCTCTATATCTCCCTCTATTTCACTCTTGTGTGGGTATAAGGTGTATTTGTTCTTAGTTTTGCACTAGGACACCTAGTATCACACCTTACTTTGGTTGCTGAGGTGCCAAAGGGTTGTTCTTGAAGTTTTTGAGTGGATTTAAGCTTGGAAAGGCTGCTGGAGCCTTGTTCTTGAAGGTGGTCTACAAGGGTGAGATTCTTGCTCTTTATTCCCCATTTTTGCATAGGCCTTTTGCCTATCTTGCATCTGTTTTTGAGCTTAGTCTATAACTGATAAAAGTTCTGATTTCACTTGCTTAAAATAGTTGTTTAAGGTCTCTTTGGTGTTTGGGGTTGTTTACCCCCTCTTAGGCCTTGTTTGGTCTCATTTTATGCTATTTTTGGTGAGCTCTGGGACCACCTTGTATTGGCCTCCTCACCACTAAAATGGTGCTTTGAGGTCCTAATAAGGAGAGGGCCATCCCCTCTTTGTTGTCTTCAAAACTTGTCATTTTAGCCTCATGTGTGAGCACCTTTTTAAGTTCATGTTGGCCATGTCTTAGTTGGTATTTGTGGTTGTTTTGCCATGTTATATCTCTGTTTCAAGTTGGTTTAGACACACCATGCATGCTTTGCATACTTCCCTTGTAAGGCCATGAAATTGCCTTAACATGCTTTGTGCTTTGAGCCTTGTTTTTAGCATGATTTTGGCTTAGCTTTGTGAAGCTTTTATGCATGTTTTAGTGTGCTTGAGGTCTGAATTTGGTTATTTGGGTCGTCCATGACTTGCTTTGTATAGCTACCATGCAATCTCCCTTATGGGCCTTGAGTGTTGGCCTCTCTAGCATGCTCTCCTTGCATCATTTTAGTGGTTTGGCACCACTTATCATGTCATTTCAGTTCATATGGTATGCTTGTATGCTTGCATTTGATACTCTTTTGATGCTTTAAAAGGTTATTGTCGTGTGCTCCATGTTTGGACCATTATGTATGCTTCCATGTGTAGGCCATTTAGATGCCATCTAAGTGTGTCTTGGGCCTTGTCTCGACCTACATTGGGACTATTTTGAGTCCCCTCGACCCTTTGGGACCCGCCTTGCATAGCCATGGTTTGATCCCTTAGGTTAGCCTTAGGCCTTGGGCTTGGTTGCATGCTATGCTTGCCTTGTTTAATTGGTTTGGCACCTTTTCTAATATGATTTCAGAGCTTGCTATGCTTGTCATTGGTCCATGATCATCTCCTTTTAAGTGTGCTTAAAAGTCCCCTCTTTGTGCTTAAGTGTTAGACCATGTTCGCATGCATGTTTGTATGTAAATTTGCGTTCATTTCTATAGCATTTTGGCTACTTATTTAGACGTGGCTGAGGCTTGTCCATATTAGTTTAAGTCCACCGTTTGCATGTTGTTCAAATGTTGTTACATTGCTTCATACTTGCATGTTTTGGTTGCATAGTGTTTTGCATGCTCATTGCTTGCATTATTGATACATGCTTAGCTATATTGCATTTTGTTGCATTGCTTGAGCTATATGGCATGTTGTTGCATGCTTAGGTTGTAATGCATTTGGCATGCATTCTCTCTTTTAGTTGCCTAACATGTTGTTGCATGTTTTGCCATTGATATGTTGTTACATGCTTGCACGTGTGCATGTTTGCCCTCATGTTCATATTGCATGCTTAGCTTGCATGCTTAGGTTGCATTTGGCATACATGCCCTGCCTCTTGAATCACCATGATAGAAGTTGGGCCCCTTAGGTGTTTGTGTGCATTTCATTTGACATCAAAATGCACAACTTGACACCTCGGACCATCATGCATTGAAATGCGCGATTGGTGATCCGAGAGTCGAGGACCAAACTTCCTTGAGTTCATAACATGATAGGGAGGGTGGTGTTGCAAACATTTGCTTTAAAATGCATTGCCATGCCAAGTTTGCCCTCTGCTGTTGTCAAAACAGGATTCTGCAGGAAGATATGGTCGACCGACCACATTGAGTGCCGGCCGACTAAATATCTTTGGCTGAGAGCCATATCAATGGTCGATGACCAGTTTCCCCTGGCCGGTGGTGTTTCCTCTTGGTCGGTGACCTTCCACAGTGATCAGGAAGTGATTCTGGAGCATCATTGAGACTTGCACAATTTTCAGAGGAGCAGAGCAAGGTAAACAGAGGTAGCTTGTGCATGGTGGTGGATTTCCGAGTGAAGCCGAGCACGCATGCATTGGACCCTCTTCCCGATACTGTTTTACAGTTTTATTAGCTTAGTTAATTTGCTTAACTAGTTAAGTGGTCGGTAACTATTTAATTAGCTTGTTAGTTAGTTAAATTTATATTATTCTTTTGGTCCCTCCGAGAGAGGGCGAATTGTGTAATAAGCATGCGTGTGTGTGATGCATGTCTTCCAACCCCTACTTCTTTCTCCCTTTTACTTACCTGTTTTGATGGTTAGTATTAGGGCATATTTTAATTAGCATCCTTATGCCATGCATGTGTGCATTCATTCATCAGTGTTGCATGCACCGGGCTCGGTGCACCATACTAACTGCATAGTATTTCAAATCTAACTTGAATACATGTTATCTATTGCATTTCGCATGCCATCCATAGATTAGCCGAGCCTATTCTAGCTGCATTTTGCCTGCGATGCATTAGCCATCTTAACAGGGACTTGGATAATACATTTGATTACTAACATGTTCCTTGATTTGGCTTGGAGTACTAGGTGAGTGTTTATGCTTTAGCATCTCGCATGAGTGTGAATGTTAACATGAAAACATGCTTGCCATGAGGCTAACCGCTTAGTTGATTTACTGCCTGATTGCTTGTGGGTGAAGGTTGGATTGTTTGAATTGGAATAATTCATTGAAATCTGTGTTTTAGCCTACTTGCGAGTAGCAAACCTTAAATCATTTCCAAACAATGGATATGCAATGCTTTGTTCCAAATTAGGTGATCTAGTCTATACTTTTATGTTGTGCGCATCACATATTAAGATTAACTAATTAACCGGAATAAGAACACGTGACGTTTTCAAAGCTAGATATCATGGTTAGTAGAGGCCGATCTTTGATCGGGCGAGCGGGGGTGCTCATAGCTGACCTTCCCCAATCGTACCCAAGTTCTCGAGCCGAGACAACTTTGGTGATGATAGACACATGGCCTTAGGCAAACGAGTCAAGGTTTCCTAAATTCCCCTATAAAAAATATTTAGGAGGCGACTCTGTATCTGGCAAAGTAGTCCATGTTTGGCACTTCTTTCTAAAAATCAGTTTTCCAAAACGATTTGCCGGATTTGGACTATTTGGTGATTTATCAGTCTTGCATTGCACTTTGCGAGATCAGATTAAGAACCGTGACAAACGAGTCCGAACTGTAGCATGAGGCCCACAGGCACGTCTATAATAAGTCTAAGTTATTCGTCATGTTTCAATCAGAATCATGGTCATAGGACTGGTCGGTCCTATCGCACAGATTTCAAAAATCAAACTAGCACTTTATTATTGCTTCAGCCATTATGCCCCATTGCCAGCAACCTTTCTCAGGCTGAGGTCCCTAACTTTGAACTCTCTTGGGCTGACTTTCTTGTTGTAAGCCCTAGCAAGTTGTTGCTGGTATGCCCCCAGCCGAATTGCTGTTCTATCACACATTGTAGGTGGATTTCAAAGCATTTTCTTGTTTTTTTACATAGGCTTCAGCTTCCTTTTGCATGTAAGGCCAAAAGAATCCCTACGATATTGCTCTATGGGCAAGGGAGTTGCCCCCTGCATGGCTTCCACATACTCCTTTGTGGATCTTATATAAAAATTCTTTAACTTAGGCCAAGCTCTTCTCTCCTTGGACTTAATCATCTAGGCCGAGATCTTGTCTTCTGGGATTTGGGATCTGCTCACTTGAGCTGAGCTTTTGTCTTCTCGTATCCAGTGTAATCTCGACTTCGCTTCGAAGAACCATTTCTCTTCTCTTGTTTGGACGTCTTTGTCCCCGACGTGTCTTCCTCAGCTCTGGCATACTTTTCTATCCTGGGCATCAGCTTCTCTATGCTTTTCGGCAATGTCTTTGCCAGTGATTTTCGAAGCAGGCAGTCATCCTTCAAGCTGTTTTTAAACGACACGATCGCCACCTCTTGGTTGCATCCTGGTATTCGGTTAAATACCTTATAATACCTTTTGGCATAGGCCCTAAGGCTTTCATCCTCGCCGATCTTCAGGGCCATTAGGGCGTCCACCATCAATGGTTGTAGCTTGTTTGTCACGAACCTGGCCACAAACATCTCGGCCAGGCCTTCCCAGGTTTTCACAGTCCATTTCGGCAACTTGTGAAACCAATCCGATGCAATTTCTCCAAAGGATGAGGGGAACACCTTGCACAGTAATGGCTCGTTCCCGGTGTACAATGCCATCGAGTTTAGGTACAAGCCGACGTGAAAGTTCAGGTCCAACTTACCATCGTATATCTAGAACCTCGGCATACTGAACCTTTTCGGGGCCTCAAATTTGTCCAATTCTACCAAGAACAGTGCCCTCGGCTTGACAAGAGAGGTCACCTCGGCATCTTGTCGCTTTCTCTGGAGGTAATCTCTTAGATCCTCCTTGGTTCGTCCAGGAGCTCGGCTATCTCTGGATTTCAACCTCTTTGGTGCACTACTTCTAGTGTCATTGTGAGTCTTTTTGGACCTCCCTCCATTTGTCGCGTCGAAATAGAGTTCCTTCCCCTGAACATGCCGATGTTCTTTGGGGTCAGCTTCATTCGTGCGATGTGCCCTCCGTGAATCTCCCCTTCTTGATTCTCCTCGCTCGGCCTCGCTTGAAGGCCGGTGAGAATGTTCCTTGGTCCTATCGTGCTGAGGAGTCGTAGGAGTTGTCTTTTGCCCCCCTGTCTAGGCATCTTACTTGGCCGCTAGAATCGGCGTATCTTGTAATGGGAACGGTGGCTGCATGACGTTATTTTGCATCATGAAATTGACCATTGTTTGCAGGTCCGCCAATTTGTTCGCCATCCACATCACCTCTTCGTCCCTCCGTAGGCATTTGTCTTTCCATACCTGGAGGTTATCTTCGTTATAGTACTCGCTTTGGTCTTTTTTCTTTGGTACGCCGCCTTCCTAGCCGACGTCTTTCACTCCGTGATTCTGGTCATGAGTTTCTTCGTTACAATTGTCTTCTTCGACGTCAAGGTCAATAGGTCTCCCACTCCCAGTAGGAGTGTTATCCCCAATCTTCTCTTTTTGTCCGTTGTTGGCCATCTATTCTTCTTTCGTTCCCACAGACGGCGCCAAATTGTGTGTGTCAATTTCCGACCACACTGCCAAACTAGTATTCAGCTGGAGAGCACCGACAGAATAGATTAAGCCCGAACGACCTGTCATAGAAAGAAGATATTTCGGCGGTGGTTCGTCCACCCGGGGGCACTCCGACAATCAAGTCAGTAAAATATCTCTCAAAGATAACCAATAGTGCTTAACTCACTAGACAGAGCATAAAAGACATACCTTAGACCCATGCGGGTGCCTCCCTTTTATAGCCAACATAATCCTAGTCCCAATAGAAGCCTAGCTCTAATGGACTTAGGATTACTGCTAATCTTGGACTCCCAGTAGGATTGGGATAAACTCTCTAAGAGTCTTATCTTTACCCAAACTGAAGTCTTCTCCCATTCTAGGACTCTTGTACCTTATCCACTTATCCCAAATTCTGGTATCTTTGCAGATAACCTCGGCCTATCCGAGATCATCTCGGCATCATGACCATGACACGTGGCACCTCGGCTGGCACTCCGGTGACACCTCGGCCACGTGTTGTCATTCAAAAATTATGTCCCCACAGTATGTATTAAAATGGTTATGGGGATAGGTACGAGGTTGTATTGTGATAGCTTTGTTGATTTGGTTACTTGGGATGCATTTTGGAAGAGATGGAAGTTTTTCTCTAAAATATCTCAAATAGTTAGTTTGTATAAATAAATGAAATTGGTATTGGGAATGTGGAATTGGATGGGTGTTTATATAAAGGGTGGAGTTGGATGTGTATTATCTCTCATCTACGAAAATTTTGATAATTTATCTGTCATAGAGATTATATATCTATTTAGAAATATCTGTTTTGAGCTATTGGTGGAGGATAACTGTGATTGTTGTAGAAATCGCATAA
The DNA here is from genome assembly GCF_004153795.1 of Camellia sinensis. Lineage (NCBI taxonomy): Eukaryota > Viridiplantae > Streptophyta > Magnoliopsida > Ericales > Theaceae > Camellia > Camellia sinensis. The sequence goes on along the minus strand of NW_021026363.1, from coordinate 143,399 downwards.
GGATTAGGTGAATTGAAACTAATCTTTTACCTATTGTCATTGAATATGACTATGTCTTTGATACATTGTAAATGTATGATGCTTGGAAGAAGAAATGGGATGTACTCCATGTTTGGGAGAAGAAAGGGGATGGACTCCATTGAATTAAGTTGGCCTGTGTGTTTAGGGTGAAAGTCCCGAAAATCGTACGTATACATGGATGCCGATTCCCGCGAACGAAATATCCATAAAATGGCAAAATGGAATTATTTGTATAATGGATGTGTTGGTTAGAGACCGACTGAGTTGTACCCTCAGTTTGGTTGTCTGAATGAAATGATGAATGGCTTATGAATTGAGATAAAAGGAATTGAGATATAAATCTCGACATGACATGGTTTGTGAAAAGGGTTATAAATGATTTTATCATGGGCATTGGATATGCATATCATACTTATATCTTTGTTAAGATTCATACATTGTGTTAGATTATTTCTACTGGGCTTTGGCTCACCTATTTGGGAAAAACCATTTTCAGGTGCTGATGATATGCCTCCACCAAGGACTTAGCTTGGGAGGATTATGGAGCTGAAGGCTCAATTTTGGTTTATTTTGTATTTAGCTTTTGTACAAGCCTAGGGGCTTTATTTGTATTGAGCTTATGACACATTTTTGATATACCCAAGCCTTGGCTTGGAAAGATGTAAGCCTTTAGGACATATGAACATTTGTTTAACTTTCATTTCTTATCACCTTTTTTATATTAATTCTGATTAATGAAAGCTTATCATTTCAATTATGTCACCTTGTATTAGTTGTTTGGAGTTGGATTGTTATAATTATTTCGAGGCGTTACGGTACGTGGGTCTTGTGACCAATCTGATCTGTTAGCTAATGGATGTACCACGTATGACTGTATTATGAAATCTGTATAAGCATGTGAATCTGAATTTGTTTCTGATCTGAAATTTGATTTCTGAATCTGATAGGACATCATTCATAAACTCTTTACCTTGTTGTTATTCACTAGGTTCTAACTTATTGTATTAATTATGTATGTAGGTGATTAGGTGCGGCACTAGGCTTAAGCTGATGCCTGGAGTTCTGTCTTGTCAAGCCAACCAATGTGCCTCTCGAGGAGGTTTTCAAGTGTTTCAAGTGATTAAGTTTTGCGCAAGTGACATTTGCTTTTATCTTTCTTTTCTTCTGCTAGGACAAGACTTTTGTTTATCTATATGTAAGGGTGACATAAGACAATGATGTGTATTTATGACGTCACTATTCATATACGAATATAAGTTTTAAATTTTCTATCCCATATAAGTCTGTACAGCTCTATGGACAATACTTATTTTGATAATTGCTTCCGCTAGCCCTCTTACTTTGTTAATCTGTTTTGAGCCCTTTGGTAATCCTAGGATTACTGGCCGGTTACGATGCTAAACCTATAGAGGCGGGTTTGGGTCGTGACACTATCTCTCTTCCCTTTCTTTTCCCTTCACCCACCACTACTGCATCCATCATTTACGTTGGCCATTTTCATCGCTTCTTTCTCTTCGCCATCAACCTATTTACCTATGATACGTCTCTCTTTCTCTCTCTCTCTCTCTCTTTCTCTCTCTCTCTCTCACACATACACACACACACACTTTTGCAATTTCTTTCTTTCTCTTTCTCAACCGATATCACGATTTTCTCTCTTTGGGCTGCAGCGGTGCTGCGAAGTGGGCATTGGGGAGTAGGTGGCGAGGTCGCGATAAAGTTAGGGAATAAGTGGCGGATGCGGGAGGGCTCATGGAGGAGACGGTAGTGGTGGTAGTGGCGGTTGTGGTGGTGATGGATGGTTTTTGGGAAATGAGAAGGGTAGAGGGTAAAGGGAGCTGGAGAAGTTGACGGGGAGGGGTGGGGGAGGTGCTACGGTGGTTGGCAATGGATACATGGCATCACCAGCACCAACTAGGGTTTGCAGATGTCCAAATTGTTGAAATTGTATGTATTTGTCCTCTTTGGTAATTTTGTAGAGGGGCAAAATGAGAATTAAAAAGAATGAAAAATGGTGTGGGATGAGAGAATTAATGACGTGTAAATAGAAGCTCTCTGCACACACTCACCATTCCTTACAATTTATATGGGTAAATTACATTTTGCCTATTTTATATTTGGCTACCTTCTCACTTTATTTCTTAAAATTTATTTTTTCTCACTTTGACCCTTTATGTTTTAAGTTTTTCCCAATTTACTCATAAATTAGACAGAAAATACCTCAGCAACTGTCACATAATATAAAAAAATCTATTATATTGGAGTTTGAGTTTGTGTTGGAGGCGTGAGTTAAAAATAATAAAATATTTTTATGCCATGTGACTGGCAATGTGTTATTTTGCGTTTAATTTTTAACAAAAAATTAGCTTTAAAAGTAAACTGAAAAAAAAAATAAAATTAAAACATAAATGGCCAAAGTGAAAAAATAAAATAAACTTTGAGAGCCAAAGTGAGAAAGTAACCAAACATAAAAAGGACAAAGCGTAACACCTCGAAATAATTCCAACATAATAAATATGTCAAACCACATTCATTTGATAGAAATAATCTTTCCCCCAACCTTATACCATTAATCACCAAAATTTATACCAAGTTTCACATGCAATTTATATATTCAATGGTAAGAAAACACATGAATCTATAGCATGTGAAGCATCTAATCCCAAGAAATTGAAATGCCCTTAAGGGCTTACATCTTCCGAGGCAATAGCCCGGTTACACAAAATGGTCTCTTGGACCCAAACATGTTTAGCCCTTGGCTTTCAAAAGTTTACAACAAAACAAAAGAGTAATCTACTCTTCACGAAAAGTACATCCTCGCCCTCAACTCGGCGTGATCACCATATCTTTACCTGCACCAAAATCCCATTGGGGTGAGCATAAAACCCAGTAGAGAAATCTTAACAAAGTATATACATTTACACAAGATTTCCAATATTTAATGCAAATGTAAATGCAATGCAATGCAATGCCATTTTTGAAATAATCACATGTCATGCTTTACTTGAAAATCACCATGTTTTCAATAATATTTTGCAATCTCATCAATTCTGAACTTTCAATTAAATCATAAGAGGCGGTAAATACGACTCTGGTAATCCCTAGGTTGGTGTTTGCAAGTAGACTCTACAAGTACTACCAAATTGTCATTTTTACTGGTACTAACCGGAAGGCTCAACACCTATCCGCACGGGTTTCTGGTCTTTCACCATAGACACCCAGGCCAACTTATCAAATTCATCAACACCCCTAACTGGACTTACCAACGTATTTACCCCATAACATTTCCATAGTTTCAATCACAATGATTCATTCTCAATGAAAGTTCAAGTTTCCTTTTTAAAACAATTTTCATGATATGCAAGACTTATGTAATGCTGATACAACATTTGCCCACACTACTACATGTCTCTCTACATTGTTCATAACTACAATTAACCTTCCGTAAAGGTTCATAATTTACATCTTTCCCTTTTCCATGCCATTCCATCAATAGCCAAGCATTTATCATCAACTATCCATGTGCAACCATAAAACCACACTTCATACTCTTTCAACACGTTAATCATTTCGAACATAACAATAATAAGTAAATGTCATCCTCACATCCCAACATCTTTCATGTGGTAAGAAATTCTTTATTAAGGAAAATATATATACATATATACATCTATACATTTATATACAACAAATTCCTTGTCCTCATGTTCACAATGTCACACTACAATGCCTCTATAAACATACATAACATTAACATAAGTCCTTCCCCTATTTCATTCAAGAGACCCCCAAATTTCTAGGTTTTCATCAAAACCCTAACATTTTCCATCTCTTTTGTAAAATCTCACTATACAACACAATCTCAACCCATATGGCTCAATGATATAAGAAAAACCTTTGAGAGAAAACAAGAACAAATTTCTTTTTCAAAACCAAACATTTCTTGAGCCATTAAACCCATTTTCGAAATGACCCAGAGAGCTTACAAAATCAACTAAAAACTTACATAAACATATATATAACTCAAAAGAAACCCTACCTCAAGTTTGATGAAAAGAGATGAGATGAAACCCTAGAACCAAAAGATGGGAGAGCTTTGACTTCCACTAAACCAAGTGAAGCTCTAGCCCTTGATCTTCAAGATTAAAGAGAGATGATGATGATCTTGACTCAAGATTTGCAAGAATCAAAGTGTTTTGGGTGTTTGAGAAGGTTTTCTAGAGAGAAGGGGGAGAAAAATAGGGTTTAGAGTGAGAGAATAATGTCTAAAATGAGTTACACATTCGGACCAAAAAGAGGAAAAAACAGAGTTTCGAACAGCCTAGGTTGTCGTAAATGCGACGCCCCTCCCCGCATGTGCAGAGTGCCCCCTCCCGCACGTGCGGCCTTCATCCCCGCACGTGCGAGGCTCCTCTCCTGCACCTCTCTCCGCTCGTGCATTTTAGATAGAATGAAGCTCAAGTCTCCCCTGAATTCCGCACATGCGGCCTCACTCCCCACATGTGCGGCCTCCCTCCTGCACGTGCGGCCCTTGGCTACCAGCCCAAAATTCTCCCGTTTCGCTCCCAAGCATTCTGGACTCGGGCGCGCACCCTCCGAAACAAGAGAGATTTAAATCCCCAAACAAAACAAAAGAAGAACTATTATTTTGAGAGCCATTTCCGAATGTGTGAAATCCAACGAAGGTAAAAGGAGGACGGAGCGAAGGAAGAAAGTGAACAAAAGAAAAGAAAGAAAAAGACCCGATCGTCATACAAAGTGCAATTTACCCAATTTATATTTTTGTAGTCTACATGCTTGAGATCTATGAAACAAGGAAAAATTATGCAGTGGTCTTGGGCATTGCCATATGGTGTCCTACTTAATTGATTGCCTGAAATTGTGGGATTCAGTACCTTTGTTAGGTTGTTCGGAGATAACTTGACAAGTATCAAGTGTCTAATGGTGTGGAGCAATACCCTTAGACCACCAAATAAACTCTTATCAAATAAGAACAATATTGAATATAAATATATATATATTTTTAACTGTATGAAATTTGATAATTTCTCAATTTGTAAAACTATCTATTAAAATTGAGAAATTTCACATTTTTTTTCTTGTTTTAAAACTAAAATATTATCAATTTGTTCAGTTTTAAAATTGAATTTTTTTTTCAATTTTGCACAACAACATTCCATCATCATACTCCTTTATAGATAGAAAGTTTTCAATTTTCCAGAAAAAAATAAATTTTTTTTTTTAATTTTGCATAGAAAAATTTCAACTTTTTCAGTTTTGCACATAAAATTTTTAGTTTTAAAACCCATGTTTTAGAGTTTTGAAAAATAAAATAAATACCACATCATCGTGCTCCTTTATAAACAATCACAAACGATGAACAATTATGCTTGAAGCATAATTTGAATTATTCCAGAAAATGAGACTTGTGTGTAAATACATATATTATTAGGATTTATTACATTATATACTCCTAAAAAAAATTAAAACATTTCATAATTAAATTAAATCACACATCATATTTATTAAATAAATATACTGACATCATTATAAATTGAACGATTTTGTGTATAAATTTAATAATTTTTTAAATAAATTCAATCAAACATCACCACAAATGGGAGTTTCAATAAAACCAACAAAGATAAAGTCTAGATCCCAACAAAACATATATATATATATATATATTTATATTTTAATTAATTAAGTAATTAATTTAATAGCCGATGAGGATGGGCTGGGTCAGGTTAAAAGTATAATTCCCAAACTTAGCCTATTAATATCGAACTGAAAATGTTGGCCCACCCTGGTCCTATGGGCTAAAGCAATGTTCCCAAACACTTAAAAAATAGGGTCGAGCCGAGCGGGCTAGGTGAGTCAACGGGTTGGTGCCAACCCCTAGTCTACTAGTCCCTAAAGTATATAAATTAAAATCTATTTAATTCCTAAACTATTGATTGAATCTATTAAATCCTTAAATATTTAATTCAAACATATATAGTCCCTAAAAATATTACAAAAATAAAAAATAAATTCATAAGTACTATAAATTAGTAAAAGCACCGACCTGATTAAAATTTTATTTTGTTAAAATCTTAAATTTTATTATTACTTTAAAAAGCGAGTGACTGTTCTTATAGTGAATTTTCTTTATAATGGTAAGAGTAATTATTTATAGTATTTTTTTACTTACTTATTCTCTACAATGGCTACGTACTAGGAGTGTTCAAATTACCCAGTGAACTGAAAATTGAATCAAACCAATCTCTTTGGGTTTGGTTGGTTTAGTTTTAGAGTGAATTGGTTTGGTTCTGGATTTTCAAATCATCAAACCGATACCTGATAACTGAACCTATTTATATATATATATATATATATTTAAAATTTTGTTTATATTGACATGTCTTCACCTTATTGATATATATATATATATATTACAATGGACTTGATTACATGTAATAATTTTTCATATACAAAAATTATTAGGTAAACCAAGGAAGTACTAGAAGTTTAAGATAGAGTTCGTAGTTGTTGTAACGCCCTCAAAATAATAACATTAAACCCATCAATATAGACATGCACTGATATATAAAAGCTCCACTTTCTTCTATTCATCAGAGTTTCATTACCAAAAGTGTTACATGTTAAAGACAAAAGCAAATGCCCTAAAGGCTTACAGCTTTCCAAGTTAACACTTGGTTACAACAAAAGAATGTTAACTCATTTACACATTAAGCCCTTGGCTTGAATATACATGTAATACATCAAAGAAATTAAACAACAAAAGTCCGCCCGCCTCTAGCCTCCCAAGCTACGTCCTTGGAGGTGGCATGCTACCTGTACCTGAAAATGATATTCCCATATAGGGTGAGCCACAGCCCAGTAGAAATACACCAAACCAAATATGAACAATGACTAAAAGATTAGCAGTTGATAGATGGCCAACACTGATACTTTCCCTTATCACACTTTACAGTTTCATGACATACGAATCCATGTTACAATTCATTTTCCAATTTTTTTCAATTCTCAATTTATAACCATGGCTCAGAACCTGGCCAAACAACTCATATGAGACAGTAACTCATATTAAGCACTTTCTCATTTCATAGAAGATAAGCATACTAGCTATATCACACACCAACAGATAAGCATACAAGCTATATCATCACTTCCATAGATATGCATAGGAGCACTATCACACTTCCAAAGACAATCATATGAGCTCTGTCAACACATTACTAGATAAGCATATGAGCTCTATCTATGGAGTCCATCCCCTATCTTCTCCCAACAACATCCGGTTTAGAGGTCCATCCCCTATCTTCCCTCCTAAACCGTGGGTTACTATTCCCTATCTCCATCCAACCACGACACAATGCCATATAACATATAATTAAAGCACATCATCACACAACACATAAATTTATGTAAATTCTTTCAACCGTATACTCAATGACACATTCCAGTGTTAGTTTCAGTTTGCCTAATCATCATGCATTGGTCTACAAACATCAAGACTATCCTCACCGATATGCCAAAGCAGTTATTCATAAGCGAAAATAAATGCAACAATGGAATATATATATCAACATTTCAACTAGGTGAGTGATAAATAAATTCAACTACAACCCTTTAATTCCACACATTTCCAATCAATTCCTCATTCCTCAATCATTAATTATGCAAATTAATTAACCAAATGTAATTAGAGCATATTCCATAATTAACATTACAAACCCTTAAGGTTCCATTTTCATTAATGTTTTTAACATTAATTTCACTTTTTATGTCAACATTGCTATCTATGTTATAATGCTAAAAATCCAACTTTTTTGTAAATTTTACACCAAAAGCCCCAAAACTTTCCAACAAAATTACCAAAACCAACCCCAACATCTCAAAATATAAAATTTTAAAGACAAAGCCCAGTGAGAAGTAGGTTATTCCCTTACCTTGAAAGATGACTCCCAAGAAGTTGGAAGAAAACGAAAATGCTCCAAACCACGAATTTTCTCAGATTCAAAAGATAGCCTCGATCGATTCAACAACCTCTTTTACAAAGGCCGAAGAGAAGGAACTTACTCCTACTAGATCAATACCTAGAGAGAAGTCAAGGTTTTAGAGAGAGGAGCTCTCAAAATGGGTTTTAGAAAAAGTAGGAGAGAGAAAGGAAAGTAAAAAGTGATTTAAAATCACCCAGCGGATAACTCATATACGCATGACCCGCTCGAGCGCCAAGAACAAAAATCTGAACACGCTCGAGCGCAATAAGGCCCGCTCGAGCGCCAAGACACAAGAATAAAGCATTTCCGCTCGAGCGCGAAAACCAGTCCGCTCGAGCGTAGATTTCCCCCTCTCAGAACTTATACCCAGAAAGTACTACCCACTCGAGCGCCACCAAACCCACTCGAGCGCTACCGCTCGAGCGTAAACAAACCCGCTCGAGCGTAAAAATTACATCTGTAGAAGTTTTGCAGGAACACGAAATACTGGAGGTGTGCAATCCCCGCTCGAGCGCAAGAAGACCCGCTCGAGCGGATCGCCTAAAAACTGGACAACAAGGAATTGAAACCAAGGCCTAACCAACCTGTAACAACCCTGCTCAAAACATCCTAAAACTCAATCAAGTGGAATTAAAGGACGGCAAAAAGATAGATACCACTACCAACTTCACGGAACTGAGTTCGAAATACAACAGAACAGTAAAGGGACAACCGGGATCGTTATAGTTGTTCTATTGGTTGTATTAATGGATTTAATTTATATTGATTATACTAGATTTAATTTGTATTGACTTACATTATTTTGCTTATTTATTTATTTATTTTTTTTATATATTATATTTAAATGTTAAAGACTTATTTATTTTAATTATTTATTATTTACTTATTTATTTTTAATATAGTAGAATCGTAGTTTCAACCCAAACCAACCCAAGCTACAATGGGTTGAGTTGGGTTGGTTCTAATGCATAATTGGTTTGGTTCTGGGTCTAAAAACTTGAAACTGATCAGATCTGGATTAAATTGGTTCTAAATTTAATGTCAAACGGAACCAAACTGACCTATGACCACCGTGGATACCCGATACCCACGGATACCCAACCACATTTCAAATAGCCAAAAAAATTGAGAACCATTTAAATTCTTAACACACTGAATAATTTTTCTTGTTTCTATATATATAAACAGTGAGATTTTTAAAATTATTATTTATTTATATTTAAACAGAACCATAGACTTTTAGTAATTTGTAATTGATTATATTTAAAATTTTCAGTATTTTTTTAATTTTTTTTAAAACTTAATCAATGCATTATTTTATTCTATTATTATTTGTAGTGAAACGTTATCATTTAAATTATCTAATTTTATTTATTCAATATATCTAATACTCATATAATTTTATTGACAAAACATAAAAATCAGACTTTAATATTAATTTAAACACAATGAATAAAATACTTTTTAAAGACAAAATTTTGGTAATAAAATTTTAATTAGGATTTTTATTGATAAATCCTATTTAGAAGTATTCTAACCTAAGAAATCCATGATTTTTTTTTAACTCACTTAGTCCCATGTATATACTTTTATTCCATAAAGTAATTTTTCTTGATTTATACTATTTTCTTAGACTCTTATGCCCTTATATTTAATGTTGATATTTAATGTCTCTAAACCTTAAACCAAAAAGGCTCCCTTTTCATTAAACTTAATGTTGGTATTTAATGTCCCTAAACCCTAAACCAAAAAAGCTCCCTTTTCATTAAACTTATTAAAAAATTTGATAATCTTATAAAATGGACACATTTCTGGAGAGTTAATGGCTTCAACGCCCTAAAAATTCTCTCATTTGATGTGAACGTTCACAACACCTTTCCGGAAAATTCTCTCTTATCTAATGTAGTGATGTGAACGTTCACAACATGTGAACATTTTTATTTTTAAGCAGTGATATTATGTTATTTTCCATTTTTTGTGATTGTGATTGCTATTGGTGTTGATGGTGTTCAAAGGATGTGAACCCTCTGCTTTTTTTTTTTTTTTTTTTTTTTTTAATAAAAAGGGTTGCTACAGTAGGCTTTTTGGTGATATATTACTGTTTGTGTGTAGCTAGTGTTGTGATGTGAACATTCGCATCATCTGTACATTCTTATTCACATCATGTTTGATTACCAAAAAAAATAGTGGTGTGTGGTTAATACGTTGTTGATGCTGTCATGTTTTTGTACTTTCTCGCTCATCTAATGTGAACGTTTACAATATCTTTGTGGAAAATTCTCTCTCATCTGATGTAGTGATATGAACAATCACAACATGCGAACATTCTTATTTTTAAGTAGTGATAATTTGTTTTTTTGCCCTTTTTGTGATTGTGGTTGCCATTGGTGTTGATGGTGTTCAAAAGATGTGAACCCTCTGTTTTTTTGTTTTTTTCAAAAAATAGTGAAATGGTGGTTTGATATATTATTATCTATGTGTGTAGCTAGTGTTGTGATGTGAACATTCACATCATCTGTACATTCTTATTCACATCATGTTTGATTACCCAAAAAAATAGTGGTGTGTGGTTGTTGCATTGTTAACGCTGTCATATTTTTGTACTTTGTAAGCTACAATGTGAACATTAAGATCATTCTTATATTCAAAACAGGGGTTGTTAATGTGAACCTTAACATTACCATTGTGGACATTAACATTTGTATGTGAATATAATATGAAGATTACTATTGAAAAGTATCCATTCCTACTTAATATTGTCCATTTTTTTACCCCAATGCGAACTTTCACACGTCACCATGATCATATTGATATCACATTGTGAACATTAACATTTTTATGTCGATATAACATGAAGATTATCATTGAAAAGTATCCACTTCTACTGAATATTGTCCATTTTTTTGCCCCAATGCAAACTTTGACACACGTCTCCATGATCATGGTGTCTTTATCTATATTCCAGAATTCATGTGAACATTCACATTCGTATGTTTTATTATGAATATTCACATCATGTAATTGACAACACAATGACAAAAATTCATTTTCAAATTAATGTGAATATAATGACAGTCAACATCCTGATGCATGGGAACTATCAAAATGTAATGACAATCAACATTAAAGAGGGGCAGGAGAAATTGAGGGTGTTTTGGTCTTCTTACCTCAAATAGAACCTAATGGAATAGTCAAAAAGAATATGGGTTGGATAGAATAAAACTCTTAAAAAGGGGATAAAAAAAAACTCCCATCTTAATTAGATAAGGTTTTTTTTTACTAATTTAATAGACTTATATGTTTATTTATTTTTGTAATCATTTAATGGACTAAATAGATTTGAATTAAATGCTTAAGGGATTTAATAAATTCAATCAATAATTTCGATACTAAATGTATTTTGATTTATATATTTTAAAGACGAAATAGATTCAATTGATAGTTTAACACTAAGTAGGGAATTTAGTGATAATTTAGGAATAGAAAGTGTAATACTTTATTTATTATCTATAGAATCAAACCTAACCACCTTTAGGTTTAATAAAAAAAAAATCCTTTCCACTTGACCATCACACAAAGGCCTACTTTAGGAAATTTTAAATGGGTCTTTCTTAGGTGTGCCTTACATACCACATGCAAGGTACTTATACATTTTTTTAAATATATTTTTGGTTATACAAGTTTGTGTTATTAGTTATACAAAATTGTGTTAAATTTTATATATTGGTGACCTGCCAAGCAGGTCACCTTATAGGTAAAATCAATAAAATAATATATTATATTATATTATATATATGTAAGTGATTTCACAAAAAGACCTAAGTCAACACAAAAAGGCATAAGTTTTCACAAAAGGGGAAGTTTTCATAAAAGGCATAAGTTTTCACAAAGAGAGTAAGTGGTGTCACAAAAAGGCGTAAATTTTCACAAAAGGGGAAGTTTTCACAAAAAGCGTAAGTTTTCACAAAGGGAGTAACTGATTTTACAAAAATGTATAAGTCAACACAGAAAGACGTAAGTTTTCACAAAAGGTGTAAGGGATTTCACAAAAAGGCGTAAGCCAACACAAAAAGGTGTAAATTTTCAGAAAAAGGATAGTTTTCACAAAAGGCGTAAGTTTTTACAAAGGGAGTATGTGATTTTACAAAAAGGGGTAAATTAACACAGAAAGATGTAAATTTTCACAAAAGGCGTAAGTTTTCACAAAGGGCGTAAGTGATTTCACATAAATTTTCACAAAAGGCGCATGTGATTTCACAAAAAGGCATAAGTCAACACAAAAATGCGTAAGTTTTCAGAAAATAGAGAGTTTTCACAAAAGGCATAAGGTTTCACAAAGGGAGTAAGTGATTTCACAAAAAGTGGTAAGTCAACAAAAAAAGACATAAGTTTTCACAAAAGGTGTAAATTTTCACAAAAGGCATAAGTTTTCACAAAACGTGTAAGTTTTCACAAAGGGAGTAAGTGATTTCACAAAAAGGCGTAAGTCAACATAGAAAGGTGTAAGTTTTTACAAAAGTCGTAAGTTTTCACAAATAACATAAGTGATTTCACAAAAAGATGTAAATCAACACAAAAAGGCGTAATTTTCACAAAAGGAGAAGTTTTCACAAAGGAAGTAAGTGATTTCACAAAAAGGCATAAATTTTCACAAAAGTCATAAGTTTCCACAAAGGGCATAAGTGACTTCACAAAAAGGCATAAATTTTCACAAAAGAAAAAGTTTTCAAAAAAGGCGTAAATTTTCACAAAAGAAAAAGTATTCACAAAAGGCACAAGTTTTCACAAAGGGAGTAAGTGATCTCACAAAAAGGCGTAAGTCAACACAGAAAGGCTATGTTTTCACAAACGGCGTAAGTGATTTCACAAAAAGGCTTAAGTCAACACAAAAAGGCGTAAATTTTCGCAAAAGGCGCAAGTTTTCACAAAGAGCATAAGGGATTTCACAAAAAGGTGTAAGTCAACACAAAAAGGAGTAAGTTTTTTTCAAGAACTAAAAACAACACAATAGGCATAAGTTTTCACAAAGAAAGTAAGTGATTTGACAAAAAAGAGTAAGTCAACACAAAAAAACATAAGTTTTTTTTTAAGAACTAACAACAACACAAAATGCGTAAGTTTTCACAAAAAAAGAGTAAGTCAACATGTAACTGATTTAACAAAAATGTCTAAGTTTTCACAAAAATGCATAAGTTTCTTCAAAACATATAAAACTACATAAAATGTGTAAGTTTCCATAAATTACGTGAGTATTTTCACCAAAATGGGTAAGAACACAAAAATGCGTAAGTTTTCACTAAAATGGATAAATTTGTTCAAAAAAATATAGCACAACACAATATGCATAAGTTTTCACAAATCACGTAACTTATTTAACAAAAATGTGTAAGTGTTCACAAAAATGCATAAGTTTGTTCAAAACATATAGAATAACACAAAATGTTTAGTTTTCATAAATCACGTAAGTATTTTGACAAAAATGGGTAAGTGAACACGAAAATGTGTAAGCTTTTACTAAAATGGGTAAATTTGTTCAAAAAATATAGCCAACACAAAATGCATAAGTTTTCACAAATCACATAATTGACTTAACAAAAATGTGTAAGTTTTCACAAAAATGCTTAAGTTCGTTCAAAAAAATATATAACAATACAAAATGTGTAAATTTTCATAAATCGCGTAAGCTTTTTACAAAAAATGGGTTAGTGAATACGAAAATGCGCAAGTTTTCACTAAAATAGGTAAATTTGTTCCAAAAATATAGCAAAATACAAAATGTATAAGTTTTCATAAATCATGTAACTTATTTAACAAAAATGTGTAAGTTTTTACAAAAATACATAAATTTGTTCAAAAAAAATATAGAACAATACAAAATATGTAAATTTTCAAAAATCACGAAAGTGTTTTTACAAACATAAGTAAGTGAATACAAAAATGTGTAAGTTTTCACTCAAACCTCACTCCCACTCACCACCGTCGCTAGTCACCGTCACTTACCACCGTCGTACGTCACCATTGCCACTGCCACCGCCGCAAATCACCATTGCCACTGCCACAAATCAAAGGTTTCTTTCTCTCTCTCTCTCTCTCTCTCTCTCTCTCTCTCTCTGTCTTTGTGTCGCTCTCAGTTTCTTTCCCTCTCTGTCAATCTCGGTCTCTCTCTGTCGCTGTTGGTCTCTTTCTCTCTCTCTTTGTCTCTCTCTCTCTCCCTTCTTCTATTTCCCTATTTCTCACACATAGCTCTAAGGTTTTACAGAGAAAATTTTTTTATGTAAAAAATCAAAATGAACGAACAAGCTGATTTATTTCAGTTTAGCGAACAAGAATCATTCAAAAGCATTGATTCATAAGTGCATTCATAAATCTATAACTATGTATAACCTGTATAAAAAATAATGGAAGCTAGCAGGTCATTTTGAATCTAACGCATCAAATTCCCTCATTTGCACTGCCTCGGTTGTAGATGTTTCTGTGAATTGGTTTGGTTTGGTTTGGTTTTTTCTTCCCTATTTGCCCTGCTGGTTTTTTGCTCCTTATCAGTTCATACTTCAGTTGGTTTGTTTTGCTATTTTTTGCTTTCCCAAGACGCAGAACCAAGTAGGTGAGTCATTCTGAGTTATAAATTGGTATACAAAAATTGTGTGTTTCCAATTTTCCAATCTGCAAATCATCGATTATTTTACATGTGCTTTGCATCAGATGGCCAAGTGTATGGGATTATATATATACCTTCTGCTCCTGCTGATGTTGGTATTATTTGCATTTGTAGCAACAAAATAACTGGTATGTTTATCTTCTCTGTGTGTGTGTGTGTGTGTGTGTGTGTGTGTGTGTGTGTGTGTGTTTGTTTTCCTGTCTTATGCCTGCTTCTATTTAATGTTATTATACATTCATGGGCTTATTTTATTGATGATGTGTTGTGTTTTTTATGAGATGATTTGTCCACCATGTGTTTGCAAATATGTTTGAATAAGAGACTGAGATGTTTGGCTTCGGCTTCCATACATTGTTCAATATGTGTTTGATAGTATGCCTGAACCACAAATTGAATTAGAAAATTAGAAGAGAACAAAATTGATTTGAATCACAAAGTTGTTTTGGCTTTCATACATTGTTCACCATGTGTTTAATAATGAATTACAAAATTAGAGGAGAACAAAATTGAATTACAATAAAAAATGAAACACAAAGTCAAAAGAGAACAAAATTGATCTGATCAAATCTTAAGAAAAAAATAACAAAGCTACTCGTAAAATAAAATACCAGAAGAAAGCAAGAAAAAGTAATTTATCAAAACACTTAGTGACCCAAAAAGGCCTTTAAAGTTGTTAATTTCACTACCAAGCTCAAAACTATATTTGGAGAAAAACAAATTGAAAAAAACTTCCGGACTTACATATTCTCCATCCAAGAATCTAAAATGTCTATCAACCTAAAGTGGCTGTAAAGTCCATTTAAAATCCACCTTGATGTTGAAAAAAAAAACAGTAGGGAAAAAAAAATTCCAATAAACCAAGAAACTAAGTTTAGGGGTTAGGGATAAACCAAGAAACTAAGAATCTGAAATGTATATTACAAATATCCTTTTGTAAGCCATAAATTAATTGGTGATTGAAATGTTTAGGGATTAGGACTCATAGTTCGAAGTATATGAACATAGCAGTGGCAAAGAATTCTTACGACTAACTCAAGAATGCATCACAAGTTAAGAATATTGATTCTTTATGACATTTCTTTTTAACTTAAGTATAAATTCTTCTTCATGTATTGCTGGTGCAAATATGATATTTGAATTGTCATAGATGTCCTATAAATGTCGACTGTGTCCATTTGTCTTAAGAACATCATTGATGACTTGAATGAATATGCTTACTTGGACGTATCACTATAGTCAGCAAAAATAATATTGAGGCCATTGATTAATTGCTAGAAGACCTTTGTTTCAAATATGGCATTGATGGATTGGATGGGGCTTCAGTTAGATTGTAGTTTTTGACACAAGATTTCCAGTTTTTTTTTTTTCTTCTTTTATTTGGGAATTCTTCTCTTTGGGAAAACAAATAAATGTTGATATGGGATTTTGAGGTTCAAATTCTTCTTCTTCTTTTTTTTCCAATTGTTTAGTTTGATTTATTTTTTTATTTTATTTATTGGTGGCAGAGTAAGTTTTCTCATGTTTCACATAGTATTTAAAAGTAAGACATTCAGCTAGGCATGGAAACACAAACAGATTCACTTTAAGAGTGGGATGGAGAAGGTGTAATATTTAGAATGACATCAAGCCTTTGAAATTTCTGCCATAGTCTTACACTTGTTCACCATGTGTTTAATAATGAATTACAAAATTAGAAGTGAACAAAATTGAATTACAATAAAAAATGAAACACAAATTCAGGAGAGAACAAAATTTATTTGATCAAAACACATAGTAAAAAAAAAAACAACAGGAAAAAAATAATCAAAATAAACTAGGAAACTAAGTTTAGGGATTAGGGATAAACCAGGAAACTAAGAATCTAAAATATATATTACAAATATTCTTTTGTGACCCATAAATTAATTGGTGATTGAAATGTTTAGGGATTAGGACTCATAGTTCGAAGTATATGAGCATAGCAGTGGCGAGAATTCTTAGGACTAACTCAAGAATGCATCACAAGTTAAAGAATATTGTGTCCTCATGACATTTCCTTTTTACTTAAGTTTAAATTCTTCTTCATGTGTTGTTGGTGCTAATATGATATTTGAATTCTTATAGATGTCCTATAAATGTCGACTGTGACCATTTGTCTTAAGAGCATCATTTTTTTTTCTTCTCTTTGAGAAAACATATAATGATCCCGGTTGTCCCTTTTACTGTTCTGTTGTATTCTGGACACGGTTCCGTGGAGTTGGTGGCTGTATACCTTGTTGTCATCCTTTAATTCTGTTTGTTTGAGTTTTAGGATGTGTTCGGCATGTTTTGAGCAGGTGGGTTGAGCCTTGGTCTAAAATCTTGTTGCCAGGTTTTTTGTTGTTCCGCTCGAGCGGGCCTTATTGCGCTCGAGCAGAGATTGCACACTCCCAGTATTTCGTGTCCCTGCAAAACTTCTGCAGGTGTGATTTCTACGCTTGAGCGGGTTTCTTTACACTCGAGCGGGTAGTACTTTTTGGTGGAAGTTCTGGGAGGGGGAAATCTACGCTCGAGCAGATTGGTTTTCGCACTCGAGCGGATGTATTTTATTCTTGTGTCTTGGCGCTCGAGCGGGCCTTCTTGCGCTCGAGCAGACCTAGTTTTTTGTTCTTGACGCTCAAGCGTTGTGTTCTCCGCTCGAGCGGGAATGTCGTGTATTAATTGGCAGCTGGGCATTTTAAAATCACTTTTTACATTCTCTCTCTCTCTCTCACTTTCTAAAAAGACATTTTTAGAGCTCCTCTCTCTAGAAACTCCCTTCTCTCTAGGGTTTGATCTAGTTAGAGTGTTACCTTTTCCTTCGGCCTTTGTAAAAGTTGGGTTGATCGTCGAGGGCTACACTTTGATCCGAGAATATTGAGTTTTGGAGCACGTTGAGTTTCTTCATCTTCTTCCCTTGAGCTCCGATTTTTGAGGTTGGGATTCCTACTCACTCTTATGGTCTTTGACATAGATTTTTGGTTATTTTGATAAAGTGTTGAAGTTGGGTAATTTTGGGACTTAGGGTTTCAAAATGTTAAAAGAGGATTCTGTTATTTTGATTCTAAAATGTGTATTGTGGGTTCAAAATAATGATATCGTTGTTGGTTATTGATATTTAGACCATTGGGTCAATATTGGGAAATTGGGTGGAAAACCCTAATTTTGAGAAAATTGTAATTATATGGAATTGAGTTGGAAATAATGAAATTGGTTCATTATATGGTAGGATAGTGGGGTTAGATTTATTAATCGCTCACTTTTGCAAACATTGATATTTTATCTGTTGGAGCTTTTATTGTCTATTTAGAAATAATTGCTTGGGCTACCGGTGGAGGGTAGTTTTGATTGTTGTAGACAATGCATGATGATTAGGCAAACTAAAACTAATCAATTGGATATGTCATAGAGTATGACGGTTGATAGAATACATTAACGTTATGTATTGATTGATTGTGTATATGACCTTTGTGTATATACGTTGTGTGTGTGCGGGAGGAGATAAGGGATGTACTCAATGGTTTAGGGGAAGATAGGGGATGGACTCCACTGATACAGCTCATATGCTTGTCAGTTAATGTGTTGATACAGCTTATATGCTTATCTATGGAAGTGTTGATATAGCTCATATGCTTATCTCTGGAAGTGTTGATATAGCTAATATGCATATCTGTTGAAATGTGGATACAGCTAGTATGTTTATCTATTGTAAAATGGGAAACGTTTAATATGAGTCACTGTCTCATATAAGTGGTTGGCCAGGTTCTGAGCCGTTGATGTAAATTGTGAAATTGATAAGAAATGGGAACTGAAATGAAACATGAACATAGTGGTCATGAAATGGAAATGGGTTATGAATTACTTTATGAAAATTGAACTTTTATCAATTGCTAATGTCTTAGTTATTGCTCATACCGTGTTTAGCATATTTCTACTGGGCGTTGTCTCACCCTATATGGGACATTATTTTCAGGTACAAGCAGTATGCCACCTCCAAGGACATAGCTTGGATGATGATGAGAGTTGAAGACTCTTTTTGTATATTTTGTTTGTATTACATGTATATCAAGCCAAGGGCTTATTTTGTACAGAGCTAGTACTCTTCTTTTGTGTAACAAAGTGTTGACTTGGAAAGCTGTAAGCCCTTAGGGCATTTGCTTTTGTTATTAACATGTAATACCATTGTAAGAACTACTCTGATGAATGTAAATGGTTGGTTTCTTTATATCAATGCTCGTCTAATGTGATGGGTTTTATGTATTTTTTTGAAGGCGTTACAACTTGGTATCAGAGCGTACCGAGTTCAAATACTTTGGGTACGTGGGAAGTGATTAGTATCACAATGGGTTTGTCTCGCTTGATAGGGACTTAGATATAGTGTTATGTGCTTATATGATGACATGTTTATGTGACTATGTGGGCATGGAATGTAGTTTCTAGGATGTTGATTGGATCCTTGGGTTTCTGGGAGTCTTGTTGGAAAAGCACTTGATCAATGTTGTTTCTAACTGGAACTCTGTTAATGCCTCGGGACTATCATTATCCGGAAATGAAATTCGTAATTGCTTATGTGATTATGTGCTTACGTGGAGTGAATTACAGTTGTCCATGCATTAGGACGTGAGTGTTATAGCTTCGGCACAGCTGTGAATGTGCTAATGGTCTTGGTTACCTTTATTAGGATGTCAGGACGAGGACGTGGTAGGCATGGCAGGCGTGGTAGGCAGGAGATGCCTTTACCGGATGATATTCCGGCACAGCAAGAGGGAGTTGGTTAGGCCAATGTGGCCGAGCCAGTGGGTCAGCAGGCTATGAGTGCCTTGGCCCGAGAGATAGCAGGAGCTTTGGGTATTCTCAGAGCGGGGAATCAGGATGAGGCCCACGTAGCTGAGGCAGGGCCTTCCTTCTTGAAGAGGGAATTCTTCCGGTCCAACCCGGACGAATTTGTTGGGGATCCGAAAGAGCCACTTAAGGCTGACGAGTGGTTGAAACAGATGGAGAAGACGTTCGAGATGCTTGGCATCGAGGACGGGGCTCTAAAGGTGACCCTGGCATGCTTCCAGCTGAAGGGAGATGCGGGTCAGTGGTGGAAGTACGAGAAGGGCAGTGTCGGGGTGCATGAGAGGCGTTTGTGAATACCTTCCAGGAGAAGTTTTTATCTTCAGCTGCTAGGGAGAAGCTGAGGGATCAGTTTTGCCAGCTTAAGCAGCAGGGTTTGTCTGTGGCCGAGTTTGAGACTACTTTTACTAGTCTGTCCAGGTTTGCAACTTGTGGCGTCCGAGGAACGCCGTTGCTTAGAGTTTGAGCGGAAGTTGAGGCGTGGACTCAAGTTGAGGGTCGGAGGGTCCTTTATCCAAGAGAATAGACGTCTGGTGGATGCTGCAGCTCATATGGAGATAATGATGCAGGAGGAGGATGAAGGGAAGAGAGGCTCCAAGAGGAGCCAAGATGGTCAGGGTGACGGCAGGAGACAGAGGGGTTCTAACCCTCAGCAGTCTCAGGGTAGTTTGGCTAGATCGACCTTTCCAGTGCCGAGTGCGGGCTCTGGGAGAGGTAGTCAAGGAGGCTTGACTTGTTTTGCATGTGGCCAGCTGGGTCACAAGTTTTCGGTTTGCCCGCAGAAGGGAGGAGATCAGCGAGCTGCTTCTTATTCAGCTAGACCTCAGGGCCAGAGTCAGGGCAGGGGCCAGCCTTTGTCTTGCTATCAGTGTGAATAGCCTGGGCACCTGAAGAGGTTTTGCCCACAGTTAAGTGGCACTTCGGGCGTGTCTAGTTCTAGGCAGACGCAGGGTTTTCAGCCAACTCAGTCTGTGCAGGTCTCGAGGGCCAATCCAGGAGCTTCGTCATCCCAGCCAGTGCAGTAGTCTTTTGCTCCTAGAGATGAGCAGGTGGATCAGGGGCCTACAGGGCGCGTGTATGCTGTTACCGCGCAGGATCTTGTACCTGCTCCGTCAGTTGTGAGAGGTCCCTTTTTGTTTTGCAACTCGGTTGCTAGTGTATTGATTGATACGGGTGCATCTCATTCTTTTGTATCTGCTGCATTTGCATCTGTTTTGGAATTGGAGTTGGCACAGTTAGCATCTCCTATATGTGTAGTATCGCCTGTTGGTGGTGAGTTGATCCTGAAACAAGGTGTTAGAGGTTGTGATATAGAGGTCGCCGACCATAGGCTTCCTTTTCCTTTTGTTGTCATGCCCATGAAGGGTTTTGATGTTATTTTGGGTATGGAGTGGCTATCGTCATACTGGGCTGTTATTGATTGCTACCGCCAGAGGGTCATAGTTTGTACCTTGAGCGGGGAGTGTTTCCATTTCTTGGGGGATCGGGTTGGTAGTGTGTTGCCACCGATGTATGATCCGCGAGGGCGGAATAAGCTTAGTGATCTACTTGCTAGCTTTATGAGTGGTAAGTGTAATGAGACCCAGATTGTATTGCCGAGGGTGGTTTGTGAGTATTCGGATGTTTTTCCTGAGGATCTCGTTAGTTTGCCACCTGACCGAGAGATAGAGTTCTCTATTGATTTAGTGCCCAGCACGGCGCCGATTTCTATAGCACCTTATCGTTTTGCCCCAGCCGAGTTGAGTGAGTTAAAGATTCAGCTCCAGGAATTGCTGGATAAGGGTTTTGTTCGCCCTAGTGTTTCGCCGTGGGGAGCACCGGCCCTCTTTGCTAAAAAGAAAGATGGTGCCTTGAGATTGTGTATCGACTACCGAAAGTTGAATCGGGCTACGGTTAAGAATAAGTACCCTATGCCCCATATAGACGATTTGTTTGACCAGTTGAAGGGTTCCCGTTGTTTCTCTAGGATAGACTTGAGATCCGGTTACCACCAGTTGAGGGTCAGGGAGGAAGATATTCCGAAGATGGCATTCCGTACGCGGTATGGCCATTTTGAGTTTCTGGTGATGCCATTCGGGCTTACCAATGCACTGGCAGTCTTTATGGAGTTGATGAACCGGATCTTCCGGGAATTCTTAGATCGATTTGTAGTCGTTTTCGTGGACGACATCCTTTTCTATTCGCCTTCTGAGGAGGAGCATGAGGAACACTTGAGAGTGGTGCTTGAATTGCTTAGAGCCCATAGGCTGTATGCCAAGTTTGGGAAGTGTGAGTTCTGGCTAGGAGAGGTCAAATTCTTAGGCCATGTGGTATCCGGGGAAGGGGTGTCCGTTGATACATCCAAGGTAGAGGCAGTGCAAGATTGGGCACAGCCTAAGAGCGTTTTTGAGATCCACAGTTTTCTGGGATTAGCTGGGTATTACCGCCGGTTCGTAAAGGATTTCTCCAGGCTAGCTTCGCCGTTGACTAGGTTGACGTGGAAGGGGGTCAAGTTTGTATGGAGTGAGACTTTTGAAAAGTCGTTCCAGGAGTTGAAGGTTAGATTGACCACCGCTTCGGTTTTGATTATTCCGGAGAGAGGTTTGGGTTATGCCGTTTATTGTGATGCCTCATGAGAGGGTTTGGGCTGTGTGTTGATGCAAGAGGGGAAAGTAGTTGCCTATGGCTCACGTCAGTTGAAAATTCATGAGAAGAATTACCCCACACACGACCTAGAGTTAGCAGCAGTGATCTTCGCCTTGAAAATTTGGAGGCACTACCTTTATGGTGAGAGGTTCGAGGTGTTCTCGAACCACAAGAGTTTGAGGTATCTGTTTACACAGAGGGACTTGAATTTGAGACAGAGGAGATGGATAGAGTTCACTGAGGACTATGATTTTGAGTTGCACTATCACCCGAGAAAGGCCAATGTTGTGGCCGATGCCCTTAGTAGGAAATCCATTAGTGATGTAGCTTGTATAGCCATCCGAGAATGGGAGATGTTGGGTGCACTTGGCAAATTTGATTTGCTTCTGGGTGAATCTGTTGAGGTTGCGGCCTTGTTTTATGTTGTTACACAGCCTACACTTGTGACACGGGTGTTAGAGGCACAGGGAGGTGACCTTGAGGTAGAGTCCCTCCGAGAGAAGATCTTTAGTAGGAAAGTTGAGAAGGGTTTGACGGTGTATCCCGACCCGAGTGTGAGATACCGAGACCATTTGTTTGTGCCGGAGTCTTGCCGAGAGGAACTACTTCGAGAGTTCCATCATTCACGCCTTGCGGTGCATCCGGGAGGCACTAAGATGTATCGGGATTTGGGTCGCCAGTTCTGGTGGCGGGGTATGAAGAGAGATGTGGCTGTTTTCATATCGAAGTGCCTTACTTGCCAGCAAGTGAAGGCCGAGCATCAGAGGCCAGCGGGTTTGTTGCAACCCTTGCCTATTGCCGAGTGGAAGTGGGAGCATGTCACTATGGACTTCGTTGTAGGTCTTCCGAGGACTCAGCGGGGTAGTGATGCCATTTGGGTGGTTGTAGACCAGTTGACTAAGTCGGCGCACTTCATTCCTATGCGCGTGAGAGATTCGGTAGATCATCTCGCCGACTTGTATATTCGGGACATAGTGAGATTGCACGGGGTCCTAGTGACGATCGTCTCAGATAGAGATCCTCGTTTTACAGCTAGGTTGTGGCAGAGTTTGCAGAGTGCCTTGGGCACTATGTTGACCTTTAGTACGGCTTATCATCGTCAGACTGACGAGCAGTCCAAGCGTACTATTCAGATCCTTGAGGATATGCTTCGAGGTTGTGTCCTTGACTTTAGTGGGACGTGGGAGAGGCACTTGCCCTTGGTGGAGTTTGCCTACAACAACAGTTTTCAGTCTAGCATCGGTATGGCGCCGTTTGAGGCCTTGTATGGCCGACTGTGTAGGTCTCCAGTGTGTTGGGCCGAGGTGGGTGATGCACCTTTGTTGGGTCCGGAGTTGGTTAGGGAGACGACGGAGAAAGTTGAGCTTATCCGTAGGAGGCTTGTTACAGCCCAGAGTCGCCAAAAGAGTTATGCCGACCGTAGGAGGAGGCCTTTGGCGTTTGAGATAGGTGATCATGTCTTCTTGAAAATATCACCTAGGCGAGGTTTGATGAGGTTTGGGAAGAGTGGGAAGTTATCCCCTTGGTTTATTGGCTCTTTTGAGATCCTTGAGAGGATTGGCAAGGTTCCTTATCGTTTAACTTTGCCGCAGCAGTTGTCCGGAGTTCATGACGTGTTTCATGTGAGTATGCTTCGGAAGTACAAGCCGGATCCGTCCCATGTATTGGATTGGACCGACTTAGAGGTTGATGAGGATGCCTCGTATGAGGAGAGAACGGTTCGGGTCTTGGGTAGGAGGAATCAAGTCTTGCGAGGCAAGACCATCCCCTTGGTAAAGATTTTGTGGAAACATCACGGAGTGGAGGAAGCCACTTGGGAACGTGAGGCGGATGTCCGTGAGAATTATCCGGACTTGTTTGTTGATGTGTAACCATGTATTGGTAATTTTGTAATATCGTTGAACTTTAAGAACATTATATGTGTCTTAAGTTGTAAAACATTGTGAATGTTTTGGTTAATGGAAATTTGTTATAACATTGCATATGTTCAATGTATTATGGAAATGCAAGCATGATGTTAATGTTGCATGTATTATGGAATTGTGGAAAATGAGTTGAAATTGATAAATTTCAAAAGAATGCATGTTGATAATGCAGGTTGTTTTGTATAATGTGAAATGTCTCTTGAAAGAGATGGGATTGACCGGTAATGGGTCAGATTGTTTAATATTATGTTGTAATATTGTTCAGAATGGAGAAAACCTATTTTTGAAAAACTTGTGTTTAATTTCGGGGACGAAATTCTTTAAGGGGGGGAGGTATAGCGATCCCAGTTGTCCCTTTTACTGTTCTGTTGCATTCCGGACTCGGTTCCGTGGAGTTGGTGGTTGTATACCTTGTTGTCATCCTTTAATTCCGTTTGTTTGAGTTTTAGGATGTGTTGGGCATGTTTCGAGCAGGTGGGTTGAGTCTTGGTCTAAAATCTTGTTGCCAGATTTTTTGTCGTTCCGCTCGAGCGGGCCTTATTACGCTCGAGCGGAGATTGCACACTTCCAGTATTTCGTGTCCCTGCAAAACTTCTGCAGGTGTGATTTCTACGCTCGAGCGGGTTTCTTTACGCTCGAGCGGTCGCGCTCGAGCGGGTACTCTGGCGCTCGAGCGGGTAGTACTTTTTGGTGTAAGTTCTGGGAGGGGGAAATCTACGCTTGAGCAGATTGGTTTTCGCGCTCGAGCGGATGTACTTTATTCTTGTGTCTTGGCGCTCGAGCAGGCCTTCTTGCGCTCGAGCGGACCTAGTTTTTTGTTCTTGACGCTTGAGCGTTGTGTTCTCCGCTCGAGCGGGAATGTCGTATATCAGTTGGCAGTTGGGCATTTTAAAATCACTTTTATATTCTCTCTTTCTCTCTCACTTTCTAAAAAGACATTTTGAGAGCTCCTCTCTCTAGAAACTCCCTTCTCTCTAGGGTTTGATCTAGTTAGAGTGTTTTCTTTTCCTTCGGCCTTTGTAAAAGTTGGGTTGATTGTCGAGGGCTACACTTTGATCCGAGAATATTGAGTTTTGGAGCACGTTGAGTTTCTTCATCTTCTTCCCTTGAGCTCCGATTTTTAAGGTTGGGATTCCTACTCACTCTTATGGCCTTTGACATAGATTTTTGGTTATTTTGATAAAGTGTTGAAGTTGGGTAATTTTGGGACTTAGGGTTTCAAAATGTTAAAAGAGGATTCTGTTATTTTGATTCTAAAATGTGTATTGTGGGTTCAAAATAATGATATCGTTGTTGGTTATTGATATTTAGACCATTGGGTCAATATTGGGAAATCGGGTGGAAAACCCTAATTTTGAGAAAATTGTAATTATATGGAATTGAGTTGGAAATAATGAAATTGGTTCATTATATGGTAGGATAGTGGGGTTAGATTTATTAATCGCTCACTTTTGCAAACATTGATATTTTATCTGTTGGAGCTTTTATTATCTGTTTAGAAATAATTGCTTGGACTACCGGTGGAGGGTTGTTTTGATTGTTGTAGACAATGCATGATGATTAGGCAAACTAAAACTAATCAATTGGATATGTCATAGAGTATGACGGTTGATAGAATACATTAACGTTATGTATTGATTGATTGTGTATATGACCTTTGTGTATATACGTTGTGTGTGTGCGGAAGGAGATAGGGGATGTACTCCACGGTTTAGGGGAAGATAGGGGATGGACCTCTAAACCGGATGTTGTTTGGGAGGAGATAGGGGATGGACTCCACTGATGCAGCTCATATGCTTGTCAGTTAATGTGTTGATACAGCTTATATGCTTATCTATGGAAGTGTTGATACAGCTCATATGCTTATCTTTGGAAATGTTGATATAGCTAATATGCATATCTGTTGAAATGTGGATACAACTAGTATGTTTATCTATTGTAAAATGGGAAACGTTTAATATGAGTCACTGTCTCATATAAGTGGTTGGCCAGGTTCTGAGCCGTTGAGGTAAATTGTGAAATTGATAAGAAATGGGAACTGAAATGAAACATGAACATAGTGGTCATGAAATGGAAATGGGTTATGAATTAATTTATAAAAATTGAACTTTTATCAATTGCTAATGTCTTAGTTATTGCTCATACTGTGTTTAGCATATTTGTACTGGGCGTTGGCTCACCCTATATGGGACATTATTTTCAGGTACAAGTGGTATGCCACCTCCAAGGACATAGCTTGGATGATGATGAGAGTTGAAGACTCTTTTTGTGTATTTTGTTTGTATTACATGTATATCAAGCCAAGGGCTTATTTTGTACAGAGCTAGTACTCTTCTTTTGTGTAACGAAGTGTTGACTTGGAAAGCTGTAAGCCCTTAGGGCATTTGCTTTTGTTGTTAACATGTAATACCATTGTAAGAACTACTTTGATGAATGTAAATGGTTGGTTTCTTTATATCAATGCTCGTCTAATGTGATGGGTTTTATGTATTTTTTTGAGGGCGTTACAAAAGAAATAAATGTTCATATGTTATTCTGAGATTCAAATTCTTCTTTTTTTCCAATTGTTTAGTTTCATCTTGTGTGTATTGGTGGTAGAGTAAGTTTTCTCATGTTTCACATAGTATTTAAAAGTAAAGACTTTCAGCTAGGCATGGAAACACAGACCAAATTGCTTTAAGAGTGGGATAGAGAGGGTGTAATTTTTAGAATGACATCAAGCCTCTGAAATTTCTGTCATAGTCTTAAACAAAGTTAACAACAATTATACAACTGTACAAATGCTTTCAAAAGACACAGTGGGCTCAGCTTATCTAAAAAGGGAATTGGAGAGCTGCAAGATTCACAAAAGCCCATAATTTTAACATATAAAAGTTTTTTTGGGTGAATAATTTAAACATCTAAAAGTTACAAACAACTAAGTAGGTGCAAATTAGTAAGAGAAGTGTCTAAAATGTAAAAATATTTTGAACTAATATGTAACACTTGTATCCTTTAAAGCTTTTGGGAAGTGTATTTGAATCCTTTATTTTATTTTGGAAATCTTTGGTGTTGTTGTATGTTGGTTTTGGAGGAGTATAATCCGATTTAAACTCGTTGGGTTTGTTTGTTCGCACTTGCTCTTGTCGAAAGTTCCCTAGAGACTTAGAAATTCTATTTTAGGGTCGACACCAACCTTCCTAAGGGTCGACCCTTACCTGTTGGTGAAGTTTCTGGAAGTGTTGCTGGAGTATAGGGTCGACACCAGTCTAGGAAGGGTCGACCCTTTGATATTGCAGAATCTGTGTGTTAGTTGTTGGAAAATAGGGTCGAGCCCCTCCTGTCTAAGGGTCGACCCCTGTGTGTGTGTGTGTGTGTGTGTTTTTTTTTCTCCAGATTTTGGGGTGCGATTGGGCCCTACCTTTGGGGGATTTTGGGCCTATTATTTTATTTGACCTTAGGGCTATTCTCTATTACTATAAATAGGCCCAAACCACTTTTCTCTTATTATTTTCCTCCCCTTCTTCCTTTCAAACCGTGAGTTCTCTTCTCTCTCTCTAAAACTCAAACTTTTTCACTTAAATCTCTAGATCTACTCACCTAGAGTGATCTTTTCACCTTGCTCCTTTGAGATTAAATGTAGAGCTTGTCAAGGGCTACGTTTTGATCGGGGCAAATCATTGTTTCATCGCCATCGATTTTTGAGCTTTTTCTCTCTTCTTTCTCAATTAAGCTTGAGGTATGGATCTTTTCCACACTTCCGTATGATATTTAGCTTAGTTATTAGTATCTTGTGTAACAATGATGTGATTTGGGGGTGTTTAAGGTAGACCTAGGGTTTGGGCATAAAATGGAAATAGAGGTTTTTGGGTGAAGATGAAATAAATGCTTGAAGGGTTTGAAAATGATGTTGTATTGTGTATGATTTGATGATTTTGGCACTTGGCTAATATTTGGGGAAAAAGGGGAATTTCCCCTAATTGAATCGAATTATCATTTTGTATGAATAATGGAAATTGACATTAGAAATGTGAAATTGAATGGGTATTGACATGAATGGTGGGATTGGTTATGTGTTATTCCATTCTTTGATAGTTTTGAACAAACTATCTGTTATGAGATTTGATATCTGTTTAGAAATAACTGTATTGGGCTATCGGTGGAGGATAGCTATGATTGCTGTAGAAATTCCATGCGGATTAGGTAAATTGAAACTAATCACTTGTGCTTGTCATTGAATATGACTATATTTATGTACATTGTATATGTATGGTTATTTGGAAGTAGAAAGAGGATGTACTCCATTGTTTAAGTTTGTGATTAAATACACTACATATGTATGTGTGATTGTTTGGGAGGAGAAATGAGATGGACTCCATTATAATTAAGTTGGCCGGAGTGTCCTGGATGAAAGTCCCGAAATTATGCATGGGTGCCTAGCCCGCGGACGAAATATCTATAAAATGGCAATTGTAGTGCTTGTATAGCCTACGTTTACATGGGTCCCATTTGACGGTTGCCCGCAGACGAAATATCCATGAAAGAATACATGGGTCCCATTTGACGGCTGCCAGCGGACAAAAAATCCATGAAAGAATGCATGGGTCCCGTTTGACAGTTGCCTGTAGACGAAATATTCGTGAAAGAATACATGGGTCTCGTTTGACGGTTACTCGCGGACGAAATATCTGTGAAAGAAAAGTTCGAAGTGTTTACATGTTGATAATGTGGTTCTAGAACTAATGAGTTGTAATCTCATTTGAATTATTGAGAAATGATGAAATTGGCTTATGTAGTTAAATGAAACGAAGGGTAATGGCTTAATGATTGAGTCTGGTAATTTAATACTATACATAATGTGGATGCCTTTATCTTTGACGTTGTATATGCATAGTGTACTTATACCTTTGCTAAATTTGATATACTGTGTTAGATGGTCTCTACTGGGCTGTAGCTCACCCTACTTGGGAATAACATTTTCAGGTAATGATGGCATGCCTCCACCAAGGCAATAGCGTGGGAGAAACTTTTGGAAGCAAGGGCTTCTCATTTTGATTGTATATTTTTGTAAAGCCAAGGGCTTAAGATGTAATGAGCGAAGCTTACTTTTGATTGTAACGAAGATATGTCTTGGAATGATGTAAGCCCGTAGGGCATTTAAATTTGTTGTTATTAATTTGCATTACATGCTGTAGATTCAGAATGAATGTTTGCGAATGTATAATGCATGTAATTCCTTTTGTAATGCGAACTCCGTTATGTGAAAGCGTACTAATTATGTTATATTCATTTCTCTTATGAGTTAGGTTATTTGTATTATTTTGGGAGCGTTACAACTTGGTATCAGAGCGTACCGGGTTTGAATACTTTGGGTACGTGGGAGGTGGTTATTACCATAATGGGCTTGTTTCACTTAGTGGAGGCATTAGTGTGCATTGTATGCTTATGTGATAACATGCTTGTATGATTATGTGGGTATGAGATTTAATTTCTAGGATGCTGATCGAGTCCATGGGTTTTTTGGAGTTCTGTTGGAAATACACTTGATCACTGTCGTTTCAAACCGGAACTCTAGCAACGCCATAGGACGGTCATTATTCGGAAATGAAATTCATGTGTGTTTACGTGATTACATGCTTATGTGGAATGAGTTAGTGTTGTCCATTTTACTAGGACTTAAGTGAATTGGCTTCGGTACATTAGGGACTGTGCTAATCTTTGAGTTACCCTTACTAGGATGCCTAGACGAGGAAGTGATAATTTCCCTCCTTCCACATGGGAAGAATTGCGGAAACAGTTTGTGGAGTTACGCCAAGGTACTACACCTTTGGTACAGTTTGAAGCATGGTTTGCTAACCTGTCGAGGTTTGCTCCGGAGTTGGTGGAGACTAAGGAACTGTGTTGTTTGGAGTTTGAGAGTAGATTGTATGATGACATCCGAGAAAGGATTTCTGGGCCTTGGCATAGAAGTTATAGTGTTCTTGTTGAAGCAGCGGCTCATGTAGAGGTAGCGGTATTAGTCATGGGCTAAAGTAGAGAGAAGGCCATTTTGGCGACCCGAGTAACTCCAGGTGTTAGTAGACCTTTTAAGAGGCAGAGGGGTTTCGACCCACAATAGTCTCAGGGAGTATAGTCTAGATTTACCTTTCTAGTGTCGAGTTCAAGCTCAGGAAAGGGTAAGTAGAGGAGTTTCACTTGTTTCAAATGTGGTCAGCTGGGCCACAAGTCTCCAGCTTGCTCACAGAGGAAAAGAGAAGGGTTGGTAGTTCAACCAGTAGTTGCACCGCCGGGATTATCCAATCAACCAAGATTTGGAGTGATCAAGTGCTTGATGGGGAAGCAGTCATTGGGATCCTCATCAGTCTAGACTTTGAACCAGTCACGTATTCGGGAACCACTTACTTGCCAGGTGTGTAATCAGTCGGGTCATTTTAAACATTTCTGTACCCAGCCGGGGGCTTTTTTGGGAGTTTTGCAACCTAGTCGGGTTCAACCTTGTTCGTCTGGGGAGGGGCAATACCGTTACAAGAAACAAGCATGCCAGATTTCGAGGGCCTCGGGAGCGTCAAATTCTCAGACCCCTAGTGGGGGATTATGCATTTGTTCTAGGTGTAGCCAGTTAGGACACATTAGCAGTTCCTGTCATGGCTTATGAGCTCTTAGGGTATCTTGGGTTTGAAAATAATCGACTTTAGCAGTCCAGTGAGGGACGGTAACGGTGGTAGTATTAATAGTTTTGTTTTGACCATTCTGTTTTGTAACCGGTGGGTTATCATTGTAATCATTAAGTTCTGTTATGTAACCAATGTGTTTTGGGGATGTTGAGACATCATAACTACTTATATATATGTACCTTTGCTTGTTTATTTCCCTGGATTGGGCGGATTGGAGCATGTAGTGACTTTAAAGTTTTATTAATATGATAAGTTATTATAGAATCAAAAAATTTTTGTGTTAATGCACATTTATGCGTGTGATTTGGTTTGGAAAGGTGATGGTTGATGAGCCATAGTTTGAAATTAAAAAGAGTTGTTGAGGGATGTGTGTTTTGGTGGGAATTACCATGGGGTGAGAATAGTTATACTTGTCGGGTGTACGTAATTTCATAAGCATTTCTTATTTGGTCTTATGTGCGTGGTAGAGATTTTGGTCTACTATCGTGGGAATTCCTCGAGAGGATGTGAAGTGTGCGATTGGCACTAGGTTTTGTACATATAACACGATGTTTTCAAGGATGAATAGCATATAGTTTCATTAGGTATAGACTTGTACCTTCATGGTGGGTAGTGTTATCGGATCTTCATGTTTTCTGATTAGTTGTTACTTTTGAAGGGATGTTAGTCCCTTATCAAAATTGTGGTTGTTAGCATTGGTGAGTGGTGTGTTATGTGCAACTGGTAATATATTTCGAGCAGTAGTATAGTGGATGTTTCCTAAGTTCTAGGATTCTTTCATTATGTTTGAATACGATAGGTGTGTGTAGACTACCTGAACTCTCTCCGTGCGCCCCCATTTTCGGAGAGGGCACGAATTGGGTTCTAGCTACTACAGTTCGGACTCCTGTCACGATTTTGAATCTAATCTCACAAAGTGCAATGTAAGACTGATAAATCACCAAAGAGTCTAAATCTGGCAATTGGTTTTGAAAAATCAATTTTGAATCAAAAAGTGCCAAACATGGACTGTTTTGCCAAATTATAGAGTCACCATCTAAATATTTTGTTTTTGGGAAATTTAAGAAACCCTGACTCGTGCCAAAGGCCACGTGTCCGTCATCACTAAAGTTGCCTTGGCTCGGGAACTTGGGTACGAGAGGGGAAGGTCCTGAAATGAGTACCCCTGCTCGCCCGATCAAAGATCGGCCTCTACTAAACATGATATGTTGTTTTTGAAAACACATGTGTTCTTCTTTGATTATTTGCTAACTTTACTATGTGATGCGTACAACATACAAGTATAGACTCAATCACACGGATTGGAACAAAACAACTCATGTTTGTTTTTGAAAATGGTTTGAAAGTGCTACTCGCAAGTAGGCTAAAGCGCGGATTTGCCACCGTCAAGTGGGCTTAAAACATGATTTTGCTACTTCGCAAAGTGGGCTTAAAACTCACAATCATCGAGTTGTTTCAATTCAGGCAATCAAGCCTTCACCCACAGGCATTCATGCAGTTAAGTACTTAAGCAAATAGCATCATGGCAAGCATGCTAACATGGCAACATACACATTTCATGTATTATGCTAAAACGTAAACACTCACAGTGTACTCCAAGCCAAAAAAAGGAGCTAGTTAGAAATCATGCATGATCCTAACCATACGAGATGCATAATGCAACGCATGCAAAAATGAAACTAAAATAGGCTCGGCTATCTAGGATGGCATATGAATGCAACACTTGATAACATGCTTTGAAACATGTATTCAAGTAAGTGTATTGAAATACAATGCAGTTTGAATGATGCGCCGAGCCCGGTGCATGCAAGACAAATGAATGATGCACGCATGCGAGCATAAGGTATGCTAATCGAAACATGTCCTAAAACTAACCATCCAAAGCTGATAAGTAAAAGGGAGAAAGAAGTGGGGGTTAGAAGACATGCACACACACACGCACCCTTATTACAACATTGTGCCCTCTCGACAGAGGGTCGAAATGAACAAGCTAAGCTGATCTAAGCTAAGCTAAACTAAGTAATCTAATTAAACTAATTAGACTAATTATTACAAACCAATAAAGAAATAGCAAAGCTAAGCTACTTAATTATTACAACACTTAAATAATTAACAAACTAATTAATTAAATTACAAAACCAACTAAACATGCATGATATTTAAACTAGGCTGCCTCAGCTCTGCCTTGGACAATGAAGGATGCATGCTCTCGATTGCTGCCTCGAAAAGCTCTCCGGTTTGCTCTCTTGAGGCTCTGTTTGCGGGGTGTCTTCAAGAACTAGCTGCTGAAACTTATCAAACCAAAGCTGGGTAGTGCACCAGTGGCCTACCGGCCATGAAAGGTGGCTACCGGCCAAAAAAGGAAAAATTGACTCCTCACTATATTGGACCGTTTCAGATTCTTGAAAGGTTAGGTCCTGTTGCTTATCGTATTGCTTTGCCCCGGGAATGGAACAACTGCATAATGCCTTCCATGTATCCATGCTTCGTGGGTATCTTAGAGACCCATACCATGTGATTGATCACTACCAAATTGCTCTAGACGAGAATATGATATAGGAAGAATGGCCCATGCAAATCATTGATCCGCAAGTGAAGCAATTGAGAAACAAAACTATCCCTATGGTAAAAATCGAATGGAAAGAACATTATGGGAAGGAGGCCACTTGGGAGAAGGAGAAAGAGATGCGGCAACAGTATCCGCATTTGTTTCCATCTGAAGGTAACTTAAGTTTGGAGAACCAAACTTTCTAAGAGAAAAAGATTGTGACGACCCTAACCTCCGAACTAGTACGTTATGTTATTTTAATGAGCCTAATTGCATGATTGTGTGTTTACTTATGTGATTACATGCTTAATTTCGTAATTATCTGTCATTACATGGAATATCTGTTCGAATTGACAACTTAGAGACAGAAATTGAGAGCTTAGACGACTTCCGAAACTGAAATTGACTAGCCCAATAGGCTAATTAGAATATTTAAAATGTTGTGGCAACTTTAATTGAAATTTTATTTGGATCAAAATAATTAGAATAAACTGATTGAATTAGTTAGAATTAAGCCTAGTCAATTAACCTTAATCATACTTGATTAGGCTAACTTAATTACACCCTATATAAGCCTCTAATTAAGCCTTGAGTTCACATATACACACTTTTGAGCTAAGAATTTGAGGAAGGGAGAAGAGAACTCAACATTTTAGAGAGAGGAAGAGGAGACTTGAAGTGAATTTCCTAGAAGTTTGGTAAATTGAGCTAGGCTAACACTTGAATTCACACATTAGGTATGAGATTCATCCTAAATTCTTGGAATTGAGTCATGTAGAAACTAAGTGCATGGAATTATAGGATCATTTGCTTGAATTTGAGTAGATTGTGCATAAATTACCATGAATATGATGAATTTGAGTTGAATTATGCACATGCATGCTTAGTCTTTCATTTTTGAGTTAAGATTTCTTGAAATTCATACATGCATGAAGGTTATAAGGCATGAACTTGAAGATCATCCATGGATTCATGCATTTCATATCACTTTGTGGTGTTTTAACATGAAGAGGACTCAATCCATAACATGCATGGTTTTAACTTGATAGTGTAAACTCAAATTTGGACAATTGGATCTTGATTTTTAACAAATGGTTCCAAATTGGAAGTATTTTCATGTTATACAATGATTCTCCATGTTTTTGTACAAAAATACAAGTTTTGAGGCTTTGAATATCATATTTGAACTTCAACCACAGTTCTGGAAATTCCAAAATTCGACTTGTCCGCTCGAGCGAGGAAAGCTTCCCTCGAGCGTGAAATTCGAGCTCCCAAAAATTTTATAAAATTTTACAGATCGCTCGAGCAACAGAAGGGGTGCTCGATCGAGGACCCTCTTTACTCAGTCTTCTGCTCGAGTGACCGTCGAGCGGGAATTTCATGCAACCAATACTTTTGCCAAGTTTGCAAACCGCATGAGCGACAAAATTGCGCTGGAGCGACCGCCTTTGTTTTTGAGCCCCCGCTCGAGCAAAGGAAGTTGCGCTTGAGCGGAGACGTTGTTTTCAGCAAATTTTGAGGAACTCTTTTAAGTGCATATTTGCATCCTCATGCCATTCCAAGTGTTCTTAGGCACCATTTGGACTCATATAATCATAGAATAAGTTAGAAACACATGAGAAGAATTGAATTAAAATGAATTGGTGCTTCAATTGTGCTTCTGTTATGTGCTTTGTTTAGGTGGACGTCCAAGGCTTAGTGACAACTCAAACCACTGTGAGTAGTAACTTTATAAAGATATGTTCAAGTAATATTATTTTTGAAATTTTTATTGTTCTTGGAATCAATATGTGATTGATTGAATGGCTTATTGAAAAGTTATTTTGTAATGATGAATGAAGTTCATTTTCAACATGTATTTGTGGCATCCATTGAACATAGGCCCTTGCCTGGGGGTAACAATACCACGACTATTGGTTGTAGGCCCTTGCCTGGGGGTAACAATATCGTGGCTATTGGATTATTTGAAAGATAGAGATCTCTAGTGTTAGACCCTCCGTAGTTCATTGGTTTGACCCTTTTTGGTCTATTGGTTTTCGCTTCACTGTGATTGGAATATTATTGTTCATGGGTGTGCCACTTAATTTGATATTGAATGACATCAATCATGAAATTTATTGGACATAGAGAATTGAAACAAGAATTTATTATCATGTTATGGAACTTCATTCATATAACCTCTTTATTTTGTTATTAGTCATTGGGCTCTAGCTCACTGTATATATATATATATATATAGGTGGGCAAGCTAAACATTAGAGTTAGAAAGCCTCGAGTCTACCCCGGGTCAGCCTTTTGAGGAGCTTCCAAGTGAAGTCATCAGGCTTAGATGGAGCCATACTAGTGGAACCCCTTTTTGTTTGTTTCAGTGGTTTTGTGTTTGTGTATTGTTGGGGTTGTATATTTGAAAGACATGAATTTTGTACAATTGTGATAAATGTACTTTTGGAACAAATTTTGCTTATTATATTAGTTCTCTTCATATACGCACAACTCAATGGATAATTTCTATGTCATTTTAAACTTTCGGTAAGCCCCATACTTTATATTAAGAGATTCATTTGTGTGGAGGCCGTAGGTAATCTATGATTACTGGCCGGTCATGACGCTAAACCTATAGAGGCGGGTTTGGGTCTTGACAATGATACTTCCAATTAAGCTTGATTCCTTCTTAATTAAGCTTAAATTCCATAAACTCATGTGAGTAACAACTCCATTTCAAGAAATTGGGAGGAAATTCCTACCTTAGATGGTTGATTTATGATGATTTGCCTTTCTTCTTCCTTGTTCTTCTTCTTGTTCTTTTTTTCTTCTTGAGTTCTCTAGAACTCTCTCTCAAGTTGAATGTCTCTCTAACAAAACCCACTAAGTCCCTTTCTTCTCTATATAATTGTTGAATAGCTTTAGAGAGCTTAATTAATCTCTAATTTCGTCTAAGCTCTAGTTAATTATAAGCAATAAATTCCATTGAATTAAATTTCACTACTCATATACTCAATTAAATCATCAAACTATAATTTAGATTAAGCTAAACTTAATTGCACTGATGTAAATTAGGCTCAATTAGGTTGATTAATTAATCAAAGCTTAAATTAAATAATTAGAGCTTAGTTTAATTTAATTTAATTTAATTAATTCGATCTAAATCAATTTTTAATTAAATTTCACAGCAGACTCTAAAAATTACGCCGATCACAGTAAAGTAATCAATTTTAGTTTTTGTCACCTTTACGGCCCTCAATTTCAAATTTTAGTAGAATTAAGAACGTATTTTCCTATGATGAACAGATATGGATTCAAAACTCTTACGAAACACATAATTAGCATTCAAAATTACATTAAACACATAATCGCATGCATATTTAATGAATTAATAGCTTAATACGGAACAAGATTGTCACAATTATCTATTCAAATAGATATCTATATGTTCAAATTATTTTCTACCTATTCAAATTTATATCTACCTATTCAAATTTTTTGATTATTTGTTCAATTTTTCCCATATCTATTCAAATATCTGTCCAAATTTTATTATATGTTCAATTGTTTTTCTTGTCCGTTTAAATCTATCTATTTAAATTTTATTATCTGTTCAAATTTTGAACATATCTATTCAATTTGTCAGATTGTTTTTTAATTTGTTTCTTCTTCATCATTACCATCAACGACAATACTAACAACAACAATTTGTTCAAAAAAAAAAAAGAAAGTAAGCCAATATTTATTCAATTTTTATACATACACAGATATATATATATATATATATAGAGAGAGAGAGAGAGAGAGAGAGAGAGAGAGAGAGAGAGAGAGAGAGAGAGGGTCCTATTTGAAATCAAAGAGAAGAAAATGGTGATGAAGAAGAAGTTTGAATAGATCTGTGGTCTAGAGACTCACCGACGCTATCATAGACATTTTCACACCCAAACTTCCTCTATCCCTCCCCATTGGTGATTGATCTAAACAAAAAAAAAAATCAGGCTCTAAAGATGAATGAGGCTCTTCAGCAAAGAGATTATGAAGTTTCTGAGGTTTGGTTGCCCCTCTCTACAATAAAAGATGATCTATCTCTGTTTCTCTCATAGATGAAAGATCATCAGAGCCAATGATTTCACTTTCAAAATCAACAACCGTCATCTCTTTCTCTCTCTCTCTCTCTCTCTTGTGTGTGTGTTCACGAGTTAAAGGTTGGATTCATCTCTACCTTTTTCATGACCAAAACAAAAACAAAAAACTCTATTGATTTGAATCGATTTAAAGATCAGAGATTAGAGAGAGAGACTAAGACGACGCGGTTGACTTTTTTCTCACGGTGTAGAAGAAAGCTGATGACGGTGGTGGACACGGTTGAGAATGGTGAAGTTGGGGCTAGGGTTTGGGTTTGGGTTTGGGTTTGGGTAAGGGAAATTTTCTTAGATCAGAAAGAAAAGAAAAAAAAAAGAGAGCCTAACTCTAACGTTGAATCTAACTGGGACTCGCCGAAATCTCGTCGGAGATGAAATTATGGCTGATTCCTAGAAATCTAAGGTTCTTACTATTATCTCTTTCAGATCTAAAATTTGAAATCGTTGACGATTGGTTTGCAGTGGCGGAGGAAAGTCGACAACAGTGGTGGATGCAATTGAGAATGATGAAGTTAGGGCTAGGGTTAGGGTTAGGGTCTAGAGAGGAAAAAGGCGGAGAGAGAAGAGAGTTAAGGTTTGGAGACAAGGAGGGTTTGAGGATGGGATATGGTGGTGGATCCAACGAAGGTGTCATAGTGGAATAGTTGTGGGTCTGTTGTTGGGACAACAAAGAGTGTGGTAAGGTAGAGAAAGACTGAGTTTGGTGAACTTTTAATAGTGAAATATAAGGGTTTGTAGTAGTAGGCTTCAAACAAATAGAAAGAGATGTGATTTAGAGAGACAAAAACGAGTTTGAGGTAGAACGAACATGCATGGTTTCAAATATATATAGGAGTAGTTTAGTCATTGTGCAGAAGTATGTCCTAATTGACATAAGAAATTCGAATTTGGATTGTTGGACCTAATACCCTTTTTCATAACTGTTGCAACAAAACTTACATCATCCAATTTCTCAGCCCGAGTCAGACCCAATATCAAGGTGTAATACACGCTACAAACCACCATATTAGGAGAATGAAAAAAGAAACACAACTAGCTCTTTGTATCCCACCAGTCAAATTTCTCCCGCCACTGTCAAGAATATCAACAAATCTAATTAAATGTATCCACTTGGGATGATACTTGATGAAGTTACGAAACAATTTCAATGTAGCATAATTATATAGATATAATAATTATTCAAGTAGCAATGGTTGGAAAAGTCGTAAAACTTGCCGGAAAATTGATTAGAAAAGTTGTCGAGAAATTAGTCGGAAAAGTCATGGCTAGCAACGGTGACCAGCAATATGTGATATTCAACAAATAAAGTGTGAATGTGTGATATTCAATGGTGACCGGTGACGGAGTTACTTTTCTTGTTTGTCAAATAGAAGTAATCCATTTAACTGCGAGATCAACTTCAAGGAAGAAGGTAAAAAGGCTACATGAGGTATTTTTTTTAGTTAAATTATTTTGGTCTTCATTCAAAGGACTCTGTATCACAAGAGGCAATTGGTCCATTTTTATTTTGGCTCCCTGCAAGTAGCTAACATCCACTGTTAGGCAAAGGGTCTTCCTGTCATTTTGCCCATATTTGCTTGCTATCTCCATGTTTTCTATATCTCTACTTGCTCCATATTTGTTGTTTCTTTTTTGCTCTAGTCCATTTGATCGTTTGAAGATATTACTGTTGAAAAATATGATCATTTAAAAATATAAGTGTAAAAATATTATTTATAATATATTTTAAAAAATAAACATTTGTAAATACTACATCAATAGCCACGTCAACACTAGGTGCATATGCAACATGTCATAAAAAAGATTGTATTTTTTGTTTATGTTTATAGCATTTTTTTGTTAAAAATTAGTTAAGTTAGTTTGATTGGTTAGCTAAAATAAAGAGTATGGTTGGAGCACATACTAGCTAAGCTAGTTAGGCAAAATAAAAGTAGTTTTTTTTTTTTTTTTTTTTTGAGGGGAGGGGGTATTTTACAAGGCATTTTGTCTAACAACCTTGGAGTTGCTCTTAAGAGCATTTCCAACTCACTAGGCACATAATATCTGTTAGTTAAAATGCATGGTATAATTTATTTGTTTAAACTCTAATGCACTAGGTCTATGATTAGGCATTTTATCTCAACTAATATTCACTGGCTAAATGAAAACTAACCTACAAAGGCTAAGCAAAATATTTTTGACTCTTACAATTTTTTCCCTCCATCTTTGTTACTGATGTGTCATTCCATAAAATAAGTATTTGGATGAATAACAAAAATAAAAAGCACGGTAAGAGTGAAAACATAAAAAAAGTAGATAGATAAAATACCTAATGTTAGATAATCTAACATAGTGACATTTCACATTTAAACCAAATTTATATGTTTTTGCCATTTGCTTTATGGTTCATTTTATGATTGTCATGTATTGAGAAAAAATTAAGTGCAATGAAAAAGATAATAATACTTCTAGTGACATCCATAGGGCCATGTTTGCACAATGAAGATCATTAAGCATATAGGAAAATCCAAGGGCAAGGTATCTGCCATATGTACCCTATTATAAATTGGCATAATATTATCACTAAAATTTATAACATCAACTATAAAATGTAATCTCGTCATAAATTAACGTAATAAAATCTTCAAAATTTAGTGGTTCATGCAACAAAAATTTGTGATTGGGTTACGATATTTTTTGTTGCGCTAATTTGTGGCGAGGTTACACATTTTGTGATTGATGTTACGAAATTTTGTAATAAAATTATACTAATTTGTGGTAGGGTGCATATGGTACACACCACAGCAATACTATACACTCCTAAAAAAATTACCTAAAAAACTAAATCAATGGATTTCATTTATTGTGAGTGATTTACATTCCACTAATTTTAAATTTACACCACACCCACTTAGTTTTCGGAATAAAATTTAGATTATATTTTCATAATGCATTACATTTTTTTTTTTGTTAACAGTGGTACTCTATTCAAGTTTTGAACATTTATTTTTGAGTGAGAAGTGTTGGATTTTTTTTATTAATAGTTTATAATATTAAATGTTATTTTTAATTTGAACGATATTTTTTTTTAATTGAAAAAATGTTGTTACAAGTTCTAACTCTAATTTAATTTTTGGGTAGAGGTTTTTTAAAATAATTACACTAACCTCCTTTTTAGTAAGATTAAAGAGACCAAAATTAATGTAGAGGGTATAAAGACAAAAAGATATACAATGTGAAATATACATTTTAATGTAAGAGAGATGAAAATAACATTTTTTCATTTATACGACTAATGAATTTCTAATGAAAAAGGAGCAAAGTGTTTATATGTGATATGAATTAAAACCAAAAAGGAGTTCAGTATAATTATACCAAATTTGTAGGACTTACTATATTTTCTCCAAAACTTAGGAGAGGTTAGTGTATTTTGTTAGGATTTAAACTGCGTGTTCAATTCTTAAACCCTATGAATCTTGGAAACTACAAATCACAGAAAAAGTAAATAGACAGAACACACAGATATACGAAGTTTGGCAATGTGTCTGCGTTCTCAAGAGCCACCAATTCACTATGTTGAGTATAGAATTACAAACACTCTTCTTCCCCCTCATACTAAAAAAGGGCAACGGTATCTCTTCTCTCTAACCATAAAATGTATAAATATTGTCACATTATATATTGCGGGGGCCCCACCACCCGGGCATGGGCTTTCTGCTGAAGGTTGTCTACATATCCAACGTAATTTACGCTTAATTTTTTTTATAAGCTTTGGTCTCAACCATAATTGATTTAAATTGTTTTTGTGCTTCATGGCATGTTTTGCCTTTGCATTCAATTGAGTTTGAATTGTTATGGGGTTTTTGTATCCTGTCTTCCATTTCTATCCTAGCTATAAAGGTGAAAATGTTGATGATGGAGTCAATTGCTTGACATGCTAACTCAATGAACACTTTTGCTGTGCATTTTCCATATAAACAGGAAATAACTGCATCATTTGAGGTTCATTCTGATGAAGTGAAAGCCTTTTTCTTTTTCTTTTTCTTTTTTTTTTGGATCAGCAAAGAAAGTAACCATTTTATTAATGTTAATACAACATTACAAAAGGGGAGAATGAAATAGTTGGCCAGAATCCAATTGCCAAGAGGAAACGAAAAACCCCAAAACACTCCCAAGCTTCCTAAAACAGAGGAAACAAAGCATGATAGTCCAACAACTATCTCTAGAATCAAAAGATAGAACAAAAGAAAATATAGCAGCAACAAAAAAACTAAGATGATTCAAGTTGGTCAGTGGTAATTGACTACTTTGGATAAATCAATACCACGATGGTAATGCTGCCTGACGATGTAGAAATGCTTATATAATCTTGTAAGTCTTGATCACAAGCTACTACAATCAAGTCGTTGTCCTCATCTTTATATTTGACATTACAAGATCCATCCTCTAAGTGCAGTCTATTGGCTATTTGCTACTGCAACTCAACTAGTCTAGATGAAAAAGACAGGCGAAACTTTATTATAATATCATTAATATATTTTTCCTTCACAGTCATAATATTCACATCTCCGATCACTGTATTATGTGGGTTTGCATGAACAACAGTAGTTGAGGCTTGATTAAAAGGCTGATCAGAACTTAATTGTGGTATTGGTTGATGATCAACACCCAGGGAAGATTTACTAGGCTGAGATTGACCAACCATATTCTTCTTGCGTGGTGGCCAGCTTGGGAAACCATAATCCCTACAAACACACTTTAGTGTAGTTCGACTAACTGCAAAAGGAAGAATCTAGAAAAGAGACACAACTTTATGTTTGTTAGCGCAAAATGTCAAATATTTCTTTACGA
Source organism: Camellia sinensis (assembly GCF_004153795.1). Lineage (NCBI taxonomy): Eukaryota > Viridiplantae > Streptophyta > Magnoliopsida > Ericales > Theaceae > Camellia > Camellia sinensis. Next base: position 101,173 of record NW_021026363.1, on the reverse strand, counting down.
GAAGAGTGTTTAGTTGAAAATAATAAGTAAAATCACAAGCAATATTCTATTCTAATTTGTTAAGAGTGTAAGCATACCTTTGAGGTTGTCTGCAGCAACCTGGATGCTCTTTTTTGAATTTTGTAGGATATCCTGTAAAGGAATTTCAATTTTAACTCCAGTTTTATTGTGCACTCTTTTTGGCCTCTTTGTTTTGCCTTTGTCCTGTGAACAAGTAACATCAATATCGCTTCATTCTGCAGTTACAACATTGTTTTCATTGTTTAATGCATCCATTGATTGCTGATTCGATAAATCCAGTTGTGTCATCTCTCCTCCACTTTGTAAGGGCTCCAACCTAGGCAAAGATTTAGTAGTCTGGGACATTTGAACAGAATCAAGTTTCTCACCATTATGAAAAGAAATTTCTTCAATACATAAATGTTCCCCAAGTTCTTCACCAGAAGCAAGCTTAAAAGTTTCAGAAATTTTCTTCATTGTTTCCAATATTTCCCACCATAGTCTTTGTTGCTTAGTGGCATAAAGCACTCTATAGCTTGACTTTTCGTGCTCCTTTCGAATACAATCAGCCCTACAATTCGGACTCTCGTGGTTCTGAATATGATTTCACAAGTGCAATGTGAAACAATTAAAACACAAAAAGAGTCTAAATCCGACAATTCTTTTGGAAAATCGATGTTTGAATCAAATGCTAAAAATGGACTGCTTTGCCAGATTTTAGATTTGCCACTAAATATTTTTGGGAAATTTAGGAAACCCAAGACTCGTGCCAAAGGCCATTAGTCCGTCATCACCAAAGTGTCTCAGCTTGGGTACTTAGGTACGAGAGGGGAAGGTCATGAATTGAGCACCCCCCTCGGCCGATAAAAAATTGGCCTCTACTAATCATGACGTGTTTTTTTATTTACATTAGATGCTCTTGTTTTGATTTGTTAGGTATTTTTACTATGTGATGTGCACACAAGGTATAGACTAGTTTGCAAAAATTGAAACACTTTGATTTCATGTTTGTTTGAAAATTGTTTTAATATGCATCGCTTGAAAAGGCGAGTTTGTATGTACATTAATCAATTTGTCCCAATTTTTGCAATTAGCCTTCATCCATAAGCATTCAAGTAGATATATCAATTAAGCACTTAACCTCATTGTATTCATGCTTATCATGGCAACAATTACATGCATGTGGTTATTGTGACAACCCCAACCTCAGAATTAGTATACTATGTTATTTTAATTAGCCTAATTGCATGATTGTGTGTTTACTTATGTGATTCCATGTTTAATTTGTGATTATCTGTTGTTACATGGATTATTTGTTCAAATTGACAACTTAGAGTCAAAATTTGAGAGCCTAGACGGCTCCAGAAACTGAAATTGATTGTCCTGATAGGCTAATTAGAATATTTAGAATTTTATGGCCACTTTAATTGAAATTTGATTCGAATCAAAATAATTAGAATGACTGATTTGAGTTTATTAGAATCAAGAGGGATTAATTAGTCCTAACTAAGCTTAATTAACTAAAGCTAATTACATACATATATATGAGCTACATAAGCTTAAATAGACTAAAATACATCCTTGAGCTGAGAATTTGAGAGAGAAGGGAGGAGAGCTCAACTTTTAGATAGAGAACAAGGAAATTTGTAGAGAATTGTGGAAGATTTTAGCCAGGATTGCACTTGAATTTAACTCTAGGTATGGAAACCACACTTAATTCTTGTAAATAATCCATATAAGAAACGAATTCACCTAGCTATGAAACCAATTGCATGAATTTAGAAGGTATATGCTAGGATCATCTTGGTTATGGAAGAATTGAGCATGATTGCATACATGCATGCATGAATCTCCAATTTGAGTTTGAATTCCATGAAATTCTTTACATGCATGGAACCCTCACACAATCATTTGAAGAGATTTTCATGTTCTTTCACTTTTCATACCGTTTGGTAAGTTTTGTAAAGAGATTAAAAGGTTGGTCTCATGTACGATTTCAACTTCATAGTTCAAGATGGATTTTGGGAATTAGGTTCATGATTTTGAGCAATTGGTTCCAAATTAACTATATTTCCATGTTTTATAAAGTTTTCCCACGTTTCTGTGTCTAACATATGAGTTTGGAACCTTTGAACAACAACTTTGAAGCTCAAATGCAGTTCTGGAAATCCCAGAATTCGTCGTGTCTACTCGAGCGAGGAAAGCGTCACTCGAGTGTGAAAATCGAGCTCCTAGAAGTTTTCTGAAATTTTACAGGTTGCTCAAGCGACCAAAGTGGCGCTCGAGCGAGAAACCCTTTCTACTCAGTACTAGCTTGAGCGACCGTCGAGCGGGAATTTCATGCAACCACTATTTTTGTAGACCGCTTGAGTTAAGGAAGTCATGCTCGAGCGACCACCTTTGTCTTTGATCCTCCGCTCGAGCGTGGGAAGTTGCGCTCGAGCGTGGACTCCGTTTTCAGTAAATTTTGAGAAACTCTTTTAAGTGCATATTTGCATCCTCATGTCACTCCAATCATTCTTAGGCACCAGTTGGACTCCTATAATCATAGAATAAGTTAGAAACACATAAAGAGAATTGAATTAAAAGGAAATGGAGTTCCAATTGTGCTTTGTTATGTGTTTTGTTTAGGTGGACGTTCGAGGCTTAGTGACAACGCAAACCACTATGAGTAATAACCTTATAAAGATATGTTCCAATTATCCTTATTGTGAAAAATGTTAATGCTATCGGTATGAATATGTGATTGATTGAATGAATTATTGAAATGACTTGATAATTGATAGCATGGCTTATTGAAACGTTATTTCCTTATAATGAATGAAATTCTGTTTTGAAAGGTATTGTGGCATCCATTGAATATAGGTCCTTGCCTGGGGGTAACAATACCATGGCTTTTGGATTGATTGACTTATGGTCCATTATTCTGGAATGTTGTTACTTAATGGATGTACCACATAAAATGATATTGAAAGATCTTATTGATTGAAATGAAATTTGGTTTAACAGTGTTATTGAACTTCATTCATTTAACCTCTTTGTTCTGTTATTATTCACTGGGCTCTAGCTCATTATTTATTTATGTATATAAATGTAGGTGGACAAGCTAAACAACAAAGTTAGTTAGCCTTAAGTCTACCCGGGTCAGCCTTTTGAGGAGCTTCTAAGTGAAGTGATCAGGCTCAGGGGGAGCCATGCTTGTTGAACCCCTTTGTGTGTTTCTATGTGTTTTTTGGTATATGTGTATAATTGGGGTTGTATACTTTTAAGACATAAATTTGTACTTATGATGGATGTATCTTTGAAACAAAAATTTTCTTAACATATATATGCACAGTTCAATGGATAATTTCTATGTCATTTTAGACTTCCGCTAAGCCCCGTACTTTATAATTAAAGGTTATTTTTTATGGAGGCCGTAGGTAATCTATGATTACTGGCGGGTCATGATGCTAAACCTATAGGGGTGGGTTTGGGTCCTGACAGTTATGCTAAAGAAATAAGTGCTCACCTAGTACTCCAAGGCAAGCCAAAAGAAATAAAAGAGTTAGAAAAAAAAATACATGATCCTACGGATGCAAAATAACTAATGCAACACATGCAATATGCCATTTTAAATAGGCTCGGCTATTAACATGGCATGTGAATCAATTTGATAGCATGCAGCAACACATGTATTCAACGAAGTAACAAATGACAATGCTTGTTAGAATGATGAACCGAGCCTCAATGCATGCAAGACAAGTGTATGCAATCATGAAAAATGCTAAGAGAAACACGATGTTCTAAACTAACCATCGTAAGCAAATAAGTAAAAGGGAGAAAGACGTGGGATTGGAAGACATACACGTTATTACATATTGGCCCTCGTGCAAAAGGGTCCGACTGAGTGTCCGAATGTCTGGTTTTAAACTAATTATTACAAAGCCAAGTAAATAAATAAATAACTAACTAGCTAAGCTATAATTAACTAACTTGCTAATTTATTACAACAATGATATTATAGTAATCCAAGAAATAAACCAATGATTGTGCACAATGTTCCTCAAAAAATGCTCTGTCTGCCCTAGGTTTTGCTCTATTTCACCTTTAGCCACTGCCTTCTGTTTTCTACAAAATACATTGCTGACCCAACATTGATGACCGGCTGGCACTCAATGAAGCTCGGCCAGGCCTACAGAAGGTTGGTCGTGCCTTAATTACATGCAAAATTCTGTTTTGTGCTCTGAAAGTGAAAGTAGTGCAGACATAGTGTTTTAGATTCTATTTGTCGCTCTTACCCTTTTCTGTCATGGAAAGCTTCAAGAGAAGGACAAAGTCATTTCCGAAATCATCAATGAGCAAATTGATTGCTTGATGAGTTAGGGCATAATTTTGGACAAAAATTAATGAATGCAATGAATCAATAACCACCCCTCCCTCCTATCATGGGGTAAGCTCAAACAGGGAGGTAGAGACGCTTCAAGGTTCATCAAAACATCATGAATTGATGTATGACGACCCTTGCCACGATGGACTCGGCATAACATCTAACTGAACCCAAGCAATATGGCTCATTTTCTTTATGTTGGTTGGTTCATTTTAAGCCAATTCATTAGCCCTTGCCATTATTTAATCCATTTGTCCAAGATGATGATTACGTCCACTAAATGTGAAGTGTGTCAAACGGGAAGTGTTTCTTAACATGAAAGAGAGACTATGTCATTGGCAATGAACCTCCGTAAAGATTAAGCCATTAAGCAAAGATCTCTAACTCATGTTTTGAACAGCCATCAACTGGTTGAAACAACTCTCAAGTTAAAGAAATGAATGATAGGTTGCTTGTTAAGATGAGGTTCTTTGATATGGAAAATAAACAAAGAAAGGCCAAGAACGACATACAACAAGCTATATGCGAGAACTTATGATACAACAAGCAAACTAATCAAAGCACAAACTAATTAAATAAATTAGGACAGCTCTAAAACAGCCCCTAATATAAAAAAAAAAAAAATAGTAGCTAAAACCAAGAGAAGGTAAGTAAAAAGAATAGAGAAAAAGCTATGAAACAAAGCCTAAGGAGGGGTGGCTAACCCCTCCACTTTTTGCAATTTCAAATCACATATTTTAGTCCTGAAACAGTCCAAAAACAGTCCCAAAACAGCCCAAAAACAGTGGCTAAAAGTGTGTTTAAAGAGCACAAAAAGATAGACAAAAGCAAGAGATATAAAGCTAGTAAGCAAAATCAAGGAGAGGTGGCTAACCCCTCCAATTTTGAGACTTTTAAACCATGTTTTCCAGCCTTTTTTAGCTCTAAAAATCAGTATGAAAACCAAAGAAAAGAGTGCAAAAACAAAAGGTATGAGCTATGGGATAAGGTGCAAGAAAGGGTGTTAAGCCTCTTTACCTTTGGTAGCTCTTCAATCCCAAGTTCCAACACTTGAAATAGGTACAAAACAAGAGGAAAACACAAAAAAAAGATAGAAAGGAATTGAAATGAAAGCAAGGAAAAAAGGTGACAAACTTATACCTCTTGAAAGAGCAAGCTTTGGTTGTTGATCAAACTTGATTCCAAACACCCTCAAGTTTATGAAACTTAGGTTGAAATCTCAATAAAAAGCTCCAAGAACAAGCTCTAATGGTGTATGTATTGTGTATGTATAGCTAAAAGGTGATATGAGGTCAAGAAAGCCTTTGGAACGAAGATGGATATTCTATCAATGCCTAAGCCTCTTGGAAGTTTTTCTAACCTTAAAATCTGAAGTGGGAGGTCCTATTTATAGAATTTGAGCCAATTTGGACGAAAATATCTTCAAGCAAAGATATTTGTTCAATCCGCTAGCTGTCTGTTTGGCGCCACTGAGACCCGGCCGGGCCTCAAAACACATGGCCGGGCCTCAATAATTCACAGTCTAGCCTAAAAATACAAGGCAAGGTCTAAAAAAACACTCTGGAGAAATTTTCATTAAGGCCTGGTTGGGCCTCAATGAGGCACGACCAGTTCTCAATGGAGGTCTCAATGACTACACTTCAGGCCCGATTTCAAACAGGCATATCTCCCTCATCCGGACTTGGTTTTAGGTGATTCTTAAGTCTAAATTGAAGCCCCGAAAGTCTACTTTTCAATGGTGATGGCCTCACATCTAAATTATAAGTGTGCAAAGAGATATTCCTATTTTAGTAAAGGTTTCTCATTTCTATCTTAATCGAATTGATGCCTAACTTCTCTGAACTAGTTTTCTTCCCTCCCCTCCTATTTTCTTCAACTCTAAACCTATAAATAAGATGTTTTATAGAATTTTTCAAAGAGTTCACCTCCCTTTCATGTATCTCCACTTTGTCCTTACTCGATTTACTAAAAGTGCAATGTTTTACATGAAATGCGAGCCTCGAAACATCGTAGAAGCATTTGGAAAAATATTTTGAAAGGAGGGTTTCAAGGTCTAAAATAGTTTGGCCAAAATGGGGTGCAAGGTCTGGGATTAGAGCTTGAATCCAAATTTCTTCGCTGAGAATTCAAAAGATTGCATAGTGCAACTTTCATCATCGGGTGTTTGGAATAAAGCGCCCAAGTCTTAAGGGGAGTAAAAAATGGGGTGTCTACAGTTGCCCCTCTTTGATAGAGCTCGAACAGTCATGAAATGATGTGAGTAAATGCCAAAGCCCGAAGACGACCCATTTTGACAAGGCTGTAAGACTTAAGCAAACAAATAAAATGCAGATGCAGTTTGTTGAACCCGAGGGTTGCCTACGTATCCCGTTGCAAGGAATCAAACTAGCGTAGTTCAGGGGCAGGATGCAAATGATACACAATGTAACAAAATAATGCAAATTATATACAATGCAAGTAATCTAAGCCACAAGCAGTGCTTACCACACAAATATCATAAAGGAATGGAGATGCAAATTGTAGACCGCCCGAACTCGCTCCGCGTGCCTCCTTTTCGGAGAGGGCACGAATTGGGTTCTAGCTACTACAGTTCAGACTCCTATCACGGTTCTAAATCTAATCTCACAAAGTGCAATGTAAGATTGATAAATCACTAAAGAGTCCAAATCTGGCAATTGGTTTTGAAAAATCAATTTTGAATCAAATGTGCCTAACATGGATTGCTTTGCCAGATTTCAGAGTCGCCACCTAAATATTTTATTTTGAGAAATTTAGGAAACCCTGACTCGTGCCTAAGGCCACGTGTCCGTCAACACCAAAGTTGCCTTGGCTCGGGAACTGGGGTACGAGAGGGGAAGGTCCTAAAATGAGCACCCCCGCTCGCCCGATCAAAGGATCGGCCTCTACTAACATGATATGTTGTTTTTGAAAACACATGTGTTCTTATTCTTGTTATTAATCTAACTTACTATGTGATGCGCACAACACACAAGTATACACTAGATCGCCTAAATTGGAACAAAACATCTCATGTTTGTTTTTCGAAAATGGTTTGAAGGTGCTACTCGCAAGTAGGCTAAAACGCGGATTTGCCACCCTCAAGTGGGCTTAAAACATGATTTGTCACTTCAAGTGGACTTAAAACGCACAATTTGATGAATTGTTCCAATTCAAGTAATGAAGCCTTCATCCACAGGCATTCATGCAGTTAATCACTTAAGCAAATAGCCTCATGGCAAGCATGCTGTCATGGCAATCACTTACACACGTGCAAGGATGCTAAAGCGTAAACACTTACAGTGTACTCCGAGCCAAGAAAGAAAAGTAGTTAGAAATCAATGCATGATCCTAGCTATGTCAACAATGCCTAATGCAATGTAGGCTCGGCTGTCTAAGATGGCATACGGACATCACAATTGATACATGTATTCAAATAGGAATTGAAATACAACACAGTTTGAATGATGCATCGAGCCTGGTGCATGCAATACGAATGAATGATGCACGCTTGCAAAGGATAAGGTATGCTAATTGAAATATGCCCTAAACTAACCATCAAAAGCTAATAAGTAAAAGGGAGAAAGAAATGGGGTTGGAAGACATGCACACACGCACACACACTTATTACAACATTTGCCCTCGCGACGAAGGGTCCGAATAAAATGAAAGCTAACTAGCTATGCTAATTAAGCTAACTATTACAAACTAACTAATTAACTAACTATTCTGTCTAATTAATTATTACAAACCAAATTGAATAACTAGCTAATCTAAGCTAATTAGAGTATTACAAAGCACTAAGCTAAATTAATTACAGCACAGGTAATTAACTTCAACTAGCTAACAAAAGCGATAAATGGCCTCGCGGGCGAGGGAGATATGCATGCTCGCTTGCGTCCTCCTGGAAATCCACCGCCTTGCCTCAAGACGCCTCTGTTTGCACTCTTTTGAACCTTTGAAAAGTACGCCGATTTCCATATTGCTTTTTTCTGATCTCAAGAACACCTTGAGGGCTGAAATTCCTCCTGTTGCTGCAATAGAGCACAGACAGAGGCAAGATAGTGTATTTGCAAGGAAACGTATGCACTTCCACACTCCTTATCATATCTCAAGCTCAAAGGAGTATGACACTTGACTCTCGAGCCACCAACCAAGCATTTTCAATGCATGGTGGCCAAAGAATCAAGCTTGCGCAAAACTCAATGAATGCACACATAAGACTCGAAAGGCCTCCACCCTATCATGCACAATCAAGGGTGTCGGTGACCGAGAAATGTGATACGTTTCATCACTTCAAGTATGAAATGTCCCATATTTCTCCTGTTTGGATTAACGTCCGATCCAAACACATGCAATGCAAACAACATTCTTATCTTGGCCATGTTTTACTTGATTCAATTTTGTTTACACATTTTAGATTACCAATCAGTCCCTTAATCGGTTAAGTCCAAAAGTGAGAGTCCTCTAGTTTTGAAAGAGTGAATTAGTGGGATGCAATGGCATATATTTCAGCACTGAAATGACATGCTAAATGATGCTAAAACATTCTAACAACTCATGCAATGCATGCTAAGAGCCAAGAACATTAAAGATAGCAAAGAGTATAACACAAAAGGCATGCAATATCAAGCTCAAACGACCAAACCAGCCTAAAACAGAGATACAACATGACAAATCAGTAGCAAAAACATGTGCAAACTAAGGCTCAAAAGAGTAGAAAATCATGCTCTTTTGGTAGCTCACAAAGAAGGCACAAAGGCACAACTCTCAAAATCTCTCAAGGAGTGAAATAAGTGAATGGTACATGTATATGCTCTGAAATAACATGTTAAATGGTGCCAAGACATGTAACCATCACAAGTATAGCATGCTATGGTGCTCAAAACTCAAGACTAGCTAAGGCACTTGCACCATAGCTATATCAAGCAAGTCCCAAAGGACCAAGATGACTCAAAACAGTCCTAAGGATGGTCAAAACAATGCTAGAAACATGATGGAGTGTAGCCAAAACAAGCTAGCATGGTAAGCCAAAACACTAAGCATGCAAGGCGAATGAGTGGGATTACACTTCAAGTACCAAAACCAAGCAAGAAGTGACTCCACCAACAAAAATTAGAGTTGTAACATGGTAAAATAAGACCAAAAAGATGCTGAGATGGTAGCTGAAAAGCATAGACAAGCATGCATACAAATTAGCTCATGATCAAGGCATAAGGCACAATTCTCCAAAAGCATTGAAAGAGTGATAAATGCAAGAATATGGCAGAGGTATATGGTCTGAAATAGCATGCCAAATGATGCTATGCCATGCAAAAAGAACAAATTTGACATGCTAGAGGTCCCAAAGTGCAAGGCTAGCAAAGCCAAATGCATTATAGCTATGCAAAGCCAAGCATGTATGACCGAAACCACTCAAATCAGACCTAAAGCATGCTAAAAAATAGCCAAAAATGAGCTGGAATAGAGCATACACATGTTAGATTAATGGGCTAAAACACCAAATACACTAGGCTAGTGAACAAAATTGCACTACAAGTGCAATGAGCATGCAAGAGGCAACCAAACCAACCCAAAACAGAGTTATGACATGGCAAATAATGGCTAAAAACATGCTTGAACTAAGCAATTTCAAGGCACACAGACATGCTACTTTGCAAGGCTACAAGTTGGATTATACTACAAGTGCAATAAGCATGCAAGAGGTGACCAAGACAGCCAAAAACAGAGTTATGGCAGGTCTAAAAAGTCACAAAAATGAGCCTAAACAAAGCCACTAAGAAGTACAAACACATGCTCTTTTGATGGGTCATCAACACATGCAAACAAGAGAAGAGGAGGGGGGACCACCCCCACCCATTTGGAACCTCAAACCACCTTTCTACCACTGAAATTCCTTTGAGTTTCAGTGGTAAGAAAGCCAAAAAGAGATGGTCCCAAAGGCCTTAAAAGATGGCACAAAGCAAGGCAAAACAAGCCACCAAATGGGGTAAACCACCCTTAACTCAAACTAGGCCTTAAACCACCATTTAAACACTTAAAAATAGAACTTTTTGTAGTTGAAAGTTCAGCCAAAAATAGCATGCAAAGGTGGATAAATATGTAACCAAAACTAGGCTCAAAAGGAGATAAAGGGATTACCTTTGAAGCACAATCACAATAGCAACTTCTTGAGCCAAAAACTAGCCTTTTGAAGCTCCCACAAGACTCTAGAGCACCTTAGAAACAAGGTAGAAGTGTTTGGCTAAGAGTGTGTGTGCAAAAGTGTGAAGAAAATGCAATTCTAAGCATTATAAGACACAACCATGTAGAGAGAGAGAGAAATCTAGAGAGAGGGAAGATATTTTTGGATTCTCAAAATTCTGAACCCTCTTGGAAGGGGGAGAGAGCTCCCCTCTTATAGAAAATGTAAGCAAAAGCTTGCATGAATCCCTCCCTATGCATTATGTGCCTAACAGCTAGCACAGCTGGCACCAAAAATATCTACAAAAGCAGAAAAAAGGTCGTATACCAGAAAGTGCAGAAAGGTAGCAGACCAGTTAGAGGGGTCGACCGACCACCCCACCTGGTCGACCGACCACCCAAGGTGGTCGACAGGGACAAAAATTGGTCGACAGGGCAAAAGGGGGGTCTCCCAAGAGAGGGGAAGGTGGTGGCATGCTGCAAACCACCTAAAGTGGTCGACCAACCACCAACCCTAGTCAACCAACCACCTAAAGTGGCTGACAAGAGAGAAAACTGGTTGACAGGGTAGAAAAGTGGTCTACCCCACTGTTTCTCTCCCTAGGCAAAATGGGGGGGGGGGGACCAAGGGTTAGCTTTAAAACAAGCACAAAACCAAGAAAGTTCAGAGACCTAGGGGCAAGGCGTGCAGTCGAAATCCCCGGGGACTCCAAACGAGCTCGAACATGCGCAATCATTGAGCACTCAATCGATGACGTCAATTCTTTAGGAAGGTCAAAAATGGGGTGTCTACAGTTGCCCCTCTTTGACAGAATTCGGAAGTCATGAAATGACGGGAGTGAATGTCAAACCCTAAAGATGAACCATTTTTGACAAGGCCAAAGATTTAGACAAACATGGAAGATAACAAATAAGATGTGCCCGCAGGCCGGGGCAAAATGCAAATGAACATGCACAATGCAAAAGCATAACAGCGTAAATGATACACAATGTAACGAAATAATCAAACCACGAGCAGTGCAAAACCGCACAAATATCATAAAGAGATGGAGATGCAAAATCAAACTACGTTTAACACAGAAAAGAAGTGGGCACGAGCCGAACGACGCCTAACATAGGCTAAGTGCCTACATCCTCAGTACTGGCCTCAGCCCAGCATAGATGCTTACACATAATAGAACCGTGTTTCAACGTGAAAGGGGTGCGAGCACATGCAAAACTACGTGTTTCGCAGAGAGACCACAAAATACAAGTAATTGGATGGTATGATATGAGTGAGGAATGATCTGCTGGGGAAAGATCGTGATCCTACATACTGAATGCAACAAAACAAACTACAATGCAATGGATGTAGTGAATAAGGCGTGCGGTCTTGCCTAGAAAAGGCCTGGCCACAAAACAAACCACGTCTAACATAGAAAAGGTGCCGAAACCCTCAGACCACAATTCTCTTAGTGGAATAGGCACGTACACATGGAGAGCTATGCTTCAACGAAGGAAATGTATGAGCACATACCAGACTAAGCTTAACATGGAAAGGATGCATGATGATAAAATGGACGATGCAATAGATGCATGCGATAAATGCTATATACAATGCAATGTAGTAGCTGAAATGCAATGTAGTAGCTAGGAAGTGAAGGTCCCTTACAGGGGCAATCGGTGATGACTCACCTCATGCTGCTGGGGATCTTCCTCTTCTGCATCTTGCATTTCTGAACCACATGTACTACTTTTCTCCCTGGCTATGGTCGCAGCTTTCCCTATTCTCCAACAGGGTGACAGACTAGGTTGGTTCAGTATCCAAAATTGAGGTGCATACACGCTATCTCAACCTATGGGGCTTCCATACAGATTTCAAGCCAGGGATACACTACTGGGTATTTAAAGCAGACTTTAGTCTCAGAAATTCCGAACCTTTGCGTTCTAGGCATCAGCCATTCGAACTCTAGTTTTCACCATCACAATTGATCTCCTAGGAACTCACCGCAAACACAGACATGTGGCTATACCAGACCACCGGAAGTCGTTCAGGTACGACAAACACCAAAGGAATTGCACCTTCAGAGGGTTTAAGGTCTCCTAGACCGGTGGAATGCACAAGATAGTGTGATACGTAAGAAAGCGCGAGTGCACAAGAAAGTGTGATGCGCAGGAAAGCGCGAGTGCACAAGAAAGTGCGATGCGCAGGAAAGCGCGAGTGCACAAGAAAGTGCGATGAAATATATGTTCTAAGCCTGCAAGATGCATAAAAAAGTGCGATAAAATGCATTTTCTATGCAAGTGAGGTGCACAAAAAAGTGCGAACAAAACAAATGATTGTGTGAAAAATGTACTAAGTGAGATTATTGTGCGGTGGATGCACAGAATGATTGGTTTACCAAGCAATACATATTGACTAACAACGCATGTTCCATACAAGATGAACAAATGATGTATGATGTTAATTGAAAGCATGTTCTACGCATGAGGCAGGCATATTCCATGCAACATTGAAAGCATATTTTATGTATGAGACAAGCATATTCTATGCAGTATTGAACGCATGTAGAGGGAAACGAGCAACACTCAACGTAATGCGTTATGTACATTATGAGATGAATATAGGGCATTCTGCCACAACCTATTGAAATGTACTACAGAGGGAGGCAACTCAGCAAAACTATGTTAAGCACAAAACAAAGTCAAAAGTAAGAGCAGCCAATCACGCAGTTCAAAGGAACCCATATGTATGAACACGTAGACATAAAGCACCTGCATTAATCAGAGGGAATATAGCAATCCCCACGAGAGTTTCAAAATGGTCGGAGACAGTTTTCGAGAGTTGAATCGCATCAGAATCATCATGGGGGTAAACCCACCCTAATCCAGGGGAAAGTGTCCAACATATGACTTTGGCAAGCTGAGGGATAGGTTGGATCTATGCCCCTTGTTCAATTGATGGCCTAGTCAAATGCACTGAAAATTGCCCCTAGTGTCCAGTCACTGGCCACTGTTTTCACCATTATGTAGACACATGTAATAGGGATCATCAGAGCCGTTGTCAGCCCATCAGACTCATGCTTTTCTTTTGACACATTAAGAAACTTACTGCAGTCCCTTCCAAAGTAGTGAAAGATTCCTCATACACACCGCTCATGAATGCGTTGCCCCTTGTATAGGCACTCTCAGCTCATTTATGAATTCCACACATGGACTTGTTTCCGAGTTAGAGCGAACATTTGTGTATGGAATTTTGACTATGCCACTCTGTTGAATCTTTTAAGCGACAAAGTCGCTAGGGTAACTCGAGGAAGAGCCCTTTTGAACAACACAACAGACATGTTATGGTGACTCGAAGAATAGTAGCATGCTATGGTGACTCGATGAGAAGTGCAGACCAAGACAAATACTGGACACGACATAACTGAATTCACAGCTGACCCAAAAGAAGAAAAAGACTCAAGGTAACTGATCATTCATAGTGCCTCTAGTTTTACTTATGCTCCCTTTCAAACTCAATTTTGCAAAACCCGAGTTTCGATTCCATATTTTGTTTGCTCAAGATAGAGATTCTACTGATAAGTTCAAGTATTGAAAATTTCTCTGCTTGTTGATTCAAGCTAGTTCTTTCTTACCCAGGGCAAGTATATGATATGCACAACAGTCTGTGTAGCTCATGGATTGATGTGAAGTTGACGACATGAATTGGGCAAGGTGATTGAGTTGAGACAGAATAAGAGGGATATGATTGAGACCGAACTTCAAGATGAAGTTGCCTATGTATCCCAAGAATGGGAATCAGGTCAATGTAGTTCGTGGCTGAGGTTTCCTCGGGTATTTAACCTCTCCTTTTACGCTCTGACTTTTGCCAAAGTCGCCCCTTTCAGGGTTTTCAACCTTGCGAGCTCTATTTATTTGATTTCTTATTTTTCATGCTCTAACTTTTGCCTAGGTCGCCCTTTCGGGTTTTTGGCCTAGCGAGCCTCTCAAGGATAATTTTACAACATTTGTAGTGAATGTGGTGAATTTGATCAATGGTCACCCTTGCCTTAATCATTGGAACTGACTTTGCCTTGATTTGAGCTTGGTTCTCCATTCTCTTATGCATGTTTTCTTCTTTTCTCTTGCTTCATTTTGAAGGTTGGCTCTTCTTGCACTGTGGTACCACCGCACATCGACTTCTCTGAATTCAGACAGAAGTTCCTTTCCTGATAGTTGATTGGATTTGATTCCAATGAATGCCCCTGGCTTGACTATTGACTTCTTTCCTTTTTTTCCTTTCTTTTCTTTTTCTGTTCTTCTTTCTTCTTTCTTATCCATTTTTTTTCAATTTTCTTTTTTTCTTATCCATTTCTTTTCTCTTTGAAATAATAAAAACACCAAGGGGAGAAAAGCTATGATTTGTGAAATCTAAAAGTTGCTTTATACTTATAGGTCTGAAAGCTACCTTGTGCTTGTCAAAATGATCACCTAACAGCGAAGAAAATCCCCAGGATAATGTAAAATACCACACACAATTCTGAGCCTAACTTCACAAGCTTTGCAAAAGAAACAGTTGAAAATTCTTGAAATCATAAATGACTTTGTGTCGGCAAGTCAGAATTCACTCAAACTATTCAAGGGATCCTTCTTAATACTCGAGCTTATTGGCGGAATTTCATTCAAAAAACAAATTCAAAAACAAATTCAAAGTCTTTTCTATCTGCAAAAGGTCACACATGCATTACTATAGGCACAATAAAATGATAAAAAAATTGACTCCCATTTTCTAATAAAGATGAAGACCTGAGGGTACATAAGAGTGACTTAAAGGAAAAGACACAAATGACGCAACAACACAAGAAAAGGCAGAAAATAGCACTCACAACAAAACTATTTACAAGACACAACTCAAAACAAAATAAAGCAAGTCTGAGACAAAAAGGGGCTTACCCTTCTCCAAGTCCATCCGAAGAATTCAAAAACAACTTGATGCAGCCCACAGGAGGGTCCAGACCTGCCTTCAATACACATCCACACCCAAAAGGATTGATTTCAGACTTTTACCCGAGTTGAGACTGAGGTTCCACATTCCAACCCCCAGTGTTGGCATCACTGCTTCATAAATCTTCCACACATCAAGATCAAGTGAATTTTCCGTCTCTTCAAAGATATTGTTCCCTTTGCTCAGATTGGAATCAGAAGATTCTGGGATGAACTCAATGGGTTTGTGCTCATTAGCGGGTATGATGTGTTGGCTAGAGTAATGATTGGCCATTGGCAAACTGTTGGTGGGTTTTATGTTATGGAATGGGTTATTGACAACTTTGGGATTGTCAGGTGGGGTGACGACCTTCTTATCAATTAGGTCTTGAATTTCGTGGCGAAGGCGAAAGCAACGATCTGTATGATGATCGTACTGCTGGTGAAATGTGCAATATTGGGTAGAGTCGTGTGTAGGTGGGAGAGACTTAAGGAGAGGTCGAGGATCAAGCGGCTTGAGATACCCTTTCTCCGTCAGTACCCTCAGTGCACAAGTTGGGCTCATATAGAGGGGGGTGAAAGTTCATTTCGGGAAGGGGGAAACACTAGGTTTAGAAACATTGGCAAAAGGAGTACTGGGTGTTGGTCGGGTGTAGACACCCCATTTTTGACCGTCCTCAAGACTTGGACGTCATCGTTTGAACACTCGATGATTATCCATGTTTGTGTTCGTCCTGAGTTCTCGGAGGTCTCGGCCACGTGCCTTGCCTCAAGACCTCTCGACTTGCCTGTTTTGTGTTTGGTTTTGCACCAAACACTTGTGTTTTTGCTTCTGAGGGGGGGAAATAGCTTGTTGGCCATCCCCATACCTCATTGGCCATGGCTCGAAGCCACCGGCCCTATTTTGTTGCTACCGGCCATTGGCTATGGCCGGTCGGCACTTTTTCTGGTCGGTCGACCAGTGTTTTGGTCAATTTGTCATTTTTGGCTGGCCGACCACTGTTCATCTGCTTTTGGCAGATATTTTGTGCCAGCTGGCACAGTTGTCATGCATAATTAACCCCCTCCATACACGTGTATGGAGGGATTTTCCTCTTGCTTAGCTTGTTTTGTAAGCTTTGCAAGATTGGAATTCCTATAAAGGGAGGGCTTCTCCTCCCTGCTCAGGGGTTCCAAGAAGTTCCAGAGGTCTAATTTTAGGGTTAGGAGTCTTGTATCTATCCTATCTCTATATCTCCCTCTCTTTTTGATTTGTGTGTGTATAAGGTGTGTTTGTTCTTAGTTTTGCACTAGGGCACCTAGTGTTACACCATACCTTGGTTGCTGAGGTGCCAAAGGGTTGTTCTTGGAGTGCTTGGGCTGGTTTTGACCTAAGGAAGGTGCTGGAGCTCTCTTCTTGAAGAAGGTCTTCAAGGGTAAGAACCTTACCCCTTTATTCCCCATTTTTGCACAAGCTTTTAACCTATCTTGCGTTTATTTTTAAGCTTAGTGTATAACTGAGAAAAGTTCTATTTTTACTTCTTTTTTTTTTTTTTATCTTTGTTTAAGGTCTCTTTGGTGTTTGGGGTTGTTTACCCCCTCTTAGGCCTTCTTTGGTCTCATTTTGTGCCTCTTTTTGTAAGCTTCGGGACCACCTTGTATTGGCCTTCCCACCAATGAAATCCAGAGGGATTTCAGTGGTGGGGATAATGCTTTGAGGTCCTAAGAAGGAGAGGGTCCCCTCTCCTTGTTGCCTTCAATATTTGTCATTTTTGCCTCATGTGTGAGCATCTTGTTTAAGTTCATGATGGCCATGTCTTAGCTGGTATTTGTGGTTGTTTTGCCATGTTATATCTCTGTTTCAAGTTGGTTTAGACACAGCATGCATGCTTTGCATACTTGCCTTCTAATGCCATGAAATAGCCTTAACATGCTTTGTGCTTTGAGCCTTGTTTTTAGCATGATTTTGGCTTAGCTTTGTGAAGCTTTTACACATGTTTTAGTGTCCTTGAGGTTTGACTTTGGTTATTTGGGTCATCCATGACTTGCTTTGTATAACTACCATGCAATCTCCCTTATAGGCCTTGAGTGTTGGCCTCTCTAGCATGCTCTCCTTGCATCATTTCAGTGATTTGGCACCACTTATCATGTCATTTCAGTCCAAATGGTATGCTTGTATGCTTGCATTTGACACTCCTTTGATGCTTTAAAAGGTTGATGTCTTATGCTCCTTGTTTGGACCATTATGTATACTTCCATGTGTAGGCCATTTAGATGCCATCTAAGCATGTTTTGGGCCTTGTCTCAACCTACATTGGGACTGTTTTGAGTCCCCTCGACCCTTTGGGACTCGCCTTGCATAGCCATGGATTGATCCCTTAGGTTAGCCTTAGGCCTTGGGCTTGGTTGCATGCTATGCTTGCCTTGTTTAATTGGTTTGGCACCTTTTCTAACATGATTTCAGAGTTTGCTATGCTTGCCATAGGTCCATGTTCATCCCTTTTAAGTGTGCTTAAAAGTTGCCTCTTTATGCTTAAGTGTTGGACCATGTGTGCATGCATGTTTATATGTGACTTTGTCCCTTGTCTCTTAGCTTCTTGGCCACTGATTTGGGCCAATTTTAGAGCTGTCCAAATTGGTTTAAGACCATCCTTCGCATGTTGTCGCATGCTCGCCTCATGTGTTGATACGTACTTGGCCTATCGCATGTTGTTGCATGCTTGAATCGCAATGCATTTGGCATGCATTTTCTTTGCTAAAGTTGCTTTACATGCTCCCATGCTAAGTCCCATTCACATGTTGTTGCATGTTGGTTATTAGCATTATTGTTACATGTCTCTCATGCTTGTTTGCTTAGGTTGTGTGCCTAGTACACATTGCTTGTTTGCATGCTCATATTACATACTTAGCTAGCATGCTCAGGTTGCATTTTGCATGCATGCCTTGCCTCTTGAATCACCATGATAGAGGTTGGGTCCCTTGTTTGTTTGGTGTGTATTTCATTTGACATTGAAATGGCACACTTGGCCTCTTTGGCCATCACGCATTGAAATGCGCGATTGGTGGCCCGAGGGTCGTGGGTCACACTCCCTTGAGTTCATAACATGATGGGGAGGTTGGTTGTGCAAACATTTGCTTTAAAATGCATTGCCATGCCTAGTTTGCCCTCTGCTGCTGTCAAAACAGGATTCTGCAGGAAGATATGGTCGACCGACCATATTGAGTGCCGACTGACTAAATATCTTTGGCTGAGAGCCATACTAATGGTCGATGACCAGTTTCCCCTGGCTGGTGGTGTTTCCTCTTGGTCGGTGACCTTCCACAGTGATCAGGAAGTGATTCTGGAGCATCATTGAGACTTGCACAATTTTCAGAGGAGCAGAGCAGGGTAAACAGTGGCAGCTTGTACATGGTGGTGGATTTCCAAGCGAAGCCGAGCAAGCATGCATTGGACCCTCTTCCTGAGGCTATTTTACTGCTTTATTAGCTTAGTTAATTTACTTAACTAGTTAAGTGGTCTGTAACTATTTAATTAGCTTGTTAGTTAGTTAAATTTGTATTATTCTTTTGGTCCCTCCGAGGAGGGAAATTTTGTAATAAGTGTGCGTGTGTGTGATGTATGTCTTTCAACCTCACGTCTTTCTCCCTTTTATTTACCAGCTCATGATGGTTAGTATTAGGGCATATTTTAATTAGCATCCTTATGCTATGCATGTGTGCATTCATTCATCAGTATTGCATGTACTGGGCTCAGCGCATCATACTAACTGCATAGTATTTCAAATCTAACTTGAATACATGTTATTGGTTGCATTTCACATGCCACCCATAGATTAGCCGAGCCTATTGTAGCTACATTTTGCCTGCGATGCATTAGGCATCTTAACGTAGACTTGAATCATACATTTGATTACTAACATGTTCCTTAATTTGGCTTGGAGTACTAGGTGAGTGTTTATGCTTTAACATCTCGCATGAGTGTGAATGTTAACATGAAAGCATGCTTGCCATGAGGCTGGCCGCTTAGTTGATTTACTGCCTGAATGCTTGTGGGTGAAGATTGGATTGTTTGAATTGGAATAATTCATAGAAATCCGTATTTTAGCCTACTTGCGAGTAGCAAACCTCAAATCATTTCCAAACAATAGATATGCGATGCTTTGTTCCAAATTAGGCAATCTAGTCTATACTTTTATGTTGTGCGCGTGTAGACACCCCATTTTTGACCGTCCTCAAGACTTGGACGTCACCGTTTGAACACTCAGTGATCATCCTTGTTTGTGTTCGTCTTGAGTTCCCGGAGGTCTCGGTTACGCGCCTTGCCTCAGGATCTCTGGACTTGACTATTTTGTGTTTGGTTTTGCACCAAACACTTGTGTTTTTGCTTTGGAGGGCAGGGAATGGCTTGATGGCCATCCCCACACTCCACCGGCCATGGCTTGAGGCCACCGGCTGTGTTTTATTGCCATCGGCCAAATGATTGGCCGACCGGCACTCTAGATGGTCGACCGACCATCTATTTTGGTCAAATTGCATTTTTGGCTAACTGGCTGACCACTGTTCATCTGCTTTTTGCAGATATTTTTATGCCAACTGTGCTAGCTGGCATACACTTTGCTCCCCTCCATACACGTGTATGGAGGGATCTCCCTCTTGACTAGCTTGTTTGGAAAGCTTTACAAGAGGGATTGTCTATAAGAGAGAGCCTCTTCTCCCTCCATTAGGGTTACACAATTTTTCAGAGCTTTGAGTTTTAGGGTTAGGGTTTGTTCATACTCTATCTCTATATCTCTCCTTCTCTTGAGTGTTTAGTGTGTGTTTGTTCTTACTGTTGCACACAAACACCTACCATTACACCTTTCCTTAGTTACTGAGGCATTAGAGGGTTGATTTTGGACTTTTTGAGCTGGTTTTGATCCAAGAAGAGGTCTGGTCTTGTGATCTTGGAAGTGTTCTTCAAGGGTGAGTGTTCTTGCCCTTTATTCCCCATTTTTGCATAGCTTTTTTAACTATCTTGCAACTCTTTGTAGACTTTTCATATAACATATAAAAGTTCTATTTTTACCTGCTTAAAATAGTTGTCTAAGGTTACTTTGAGCTTTGTGGTTGTTTGATCCCTCTTAGGCCTTGTTTGGCCCTATTTTTGTGCTATTTTGGTGAGCTCCGGGACCACTTTGTTTGGGCCTCCTCACCACTGAAATCTTGAGGGATTTCAGTGGTGAGGATGGTGCCTTAAGGTCCTAAGAAGGAGAGGGCCACCCCCTCTCCTTGTTGTCCTTGAAAAGGGCCATTTTAGCCTCATGTGTGAGCACCATTTTTAAGTGCATTTTGGCCATGTCTTAGTTGTTATTTGTGCTTATTTTGTCATAATATAGCACTGTTTTTACTTGGTTTAGACACACCATGCTTGCCTTGCATACATGTCATGTAATGCCATCATTTGCCTTAACATGTACTTAGCATGTAGATTACCATGCTTGCTTGTTTTGGCCAAGCTTTGTGAAGATTTTAGGCATGTTTTGCCATGCTTAAGGTCTGATGTAGGTTGTCTTAGCCATGCTTGCCATGCTTTGTTTGGCCTCTTTGCATTCTTGGCTTGTAAGCCTCAAGTGTATGAACCATGAGCATGCATTACTTGCATTATTCCAGTAGTTTGGAACCATTTAACATGTCATTTCAGTCCTCATGACATGCTTGCATGGTTGCATTTGATGCCCCTTTAATGTGTTAAAAGGTTGTTGTCTTATGCCCCTTGTTTAGGCCCTTGTGCGTGCTTGCATGTTTAATCCATTTAGATGCCATTTAGATGTGTTATTGGCTTTGTCTTAATATGCTAAAACTCTGATTTTGGTTGCTTAATTCATGCCATGTTCGATTTCACTAAGTGTAGTTCAATACACCTTTGGCTTGCCTTGAATCTTGGCTTTGCTTGCATGCCTTGTTTGTCTTGTCTAGTTAGCTCGGCACTTTTCATGATTTGATTTTTAGAGCTTATAATGCATGTCATTTGTCCATGTTTTCATCCTCTTAAGTGTGCTTGAGAGTTGCTCTTCAATGCCTAAGTGTTGGTCCTTGTGTGCATGCATGCTTGCATGTTATTTGGTCCTCATTCTCTTAGCAATTGGCCACTGTTTTGGGCTTAGTATAGAGCTGCCCAAATTAGTTTAAGTCCATTATTCGCATGTTGTTGCATGCTCACCTTGTGTGTTGTTGCATACTTGTGTGTTGTTACATGTTTAGGTTGTTTAACATGTTTTCTCCATGTGTTGTTGCATGCTTGAACATCCACATTGCATCTTGAACACTTGTTGGTTTGCATTGCCTCATGCCTTGCATGCTTGCTTGCATAGGTTGTTTGCCTAGTATGCATTGTGCATTGCATGCCCATGTTGCATACTTAGTTAACATGCCTAGGTTGCATTGCATTGGCATGCATACTTTGCCTCTTGAATTGAGTATGATAGAGGTTGAGCCTCACTTGTTTGTTTGATGTGCATCTCATTTGAAATCAAAGTGCATACTTGGTTTCTTGGGCCATCACGCATTGAAATGCGTGATTGGTGGTCCGAGAATCGAGAACCATGTCCCTTTAAGTCACAAACATGATAAGGGATGTGTTGGTACACACATTTGCTAGAAGTGCATTGCCATGCCTTGTTTTGCCCTCTGCTGCTGTCAAAATAGGTTCTGCAGGAAGTTTTGGCCGGTCGGCTACATACAGTGCCGACCGACCAACAATTTGTGGCCGATATCCCCACAGGTGGTCGATGACCATTCCCCATGGCCGGTGACCATTCCTCATGGCCGGTGACCATTCCTCAGCACTCAGAGAAACAACCTTGGAGTTCGTGCAATTTTTAGAGGTGCCAAACAGTAAAAACAGAGGCAACTTGTGCATGGCAGTGGACTTCCGAACGGAACCGAGCATGCATTACATTGGGCCCTTTTCCCGAGGCTGTTTATTGTTTTATTAGATTAGTTAATTTTCTTAACTAGATTAATTTGTCTGTAATAATTAATTAGCTTGTAAGTTAATTAATTGTATTATTCTTTTGGTCCCTCCGAGCGAGGGCGAATTTGTAATAAGTGTGGGTGAGTGTGTGCATGTCTTCCAACCCCCACTTCTTTCTCCCTTTTACTTACCTGCTTTGATGATTAGTATTAGGGTATATTTAATTTAGCATACCTTATGCTATGCATGCGTGCATCATTCATCAGCATTGCATGCACCGGGCTCGGCGCATCATGTTAACTGCATAAGTATTTCAAATCTAACTTGAATATGTACATCAAATGGTTGCATTTCACATGCCATCCTAGGATTAGCCGAGCCTATCCTAATTGCATTTTGTATGCGTTGCATTAGGCATTTAACATGGACTTGGATCATACATTGATTGCTAACGAGTTCTTTGTTTTGGCTTGGAGTACACTGTAAGTATTTTGTGCTTTAGCATCTCGCACGAGTGTGAATGTTAACATGACAGCATGCTTACCATGTGGCTAGATGCTTATGTGATATGAACTGCCTAAATGCCTGTGGGTGAAGGTTGGATTGCTTGAGTTGGAACAACTCATCAAAATCCGTGTTTTAGCCTACTCGCGAGTAGCAAATTTCAAAACATTTTCCAAGCAAACGGATATGCGATGCTTTGTTCCAAATTAGGCAATCTAGTCTATACTTGTTTTGCTATGCGCATTACATAGTAATTCTAGCTAATTAACCGGAATAAGAACACATAATGTTTTCAAAATTGGATATCATGGTTAGTAGAGGCTGATCTTCAGATTGGGCAAGAGGGGGTGCTCATAGCTGACCTTCCCCAATCGTACCCAAGTTCCCGCGCCGAGGCAATTTTGGTAATGATGGACACGTGGCCTTAAGCAAACAAGTCAGGGTTTCCCAAATTCCCCCATTAAAAAAAATATTTAGGTGGCGACTCTGTATCTGGCAAAGCAGTCCATGTATGGTGCTTCTTTACAAAAATCTATTTTCTCAAAACGATTTGCCGAATTTGGACTCTTTGGTTCAGACTAAGAACCGTGACACAAAAGGGAGTCCGAACTGTGGTGGCATAAAGCCCGAGGGCACGTCCACAGTGCGTTACATAGTAATTCTAGGCTAATAACCAGAATAAGAACACATAATGTTTTCAAAACTTGATATCATGGTTAGTAGAGGCCGATCTTTGATCGGGCGAGCGGGGGTGCTCATAGCTAACCTTTCCCAATCGTACCCAAGTTCCCGAGCCGAGGTAACTTTGGTTATGACGGACATGTGGCCTTAGGCAAACGAGTCAGGGTTTCCTAAATCCCCCCATAAAAAATATTTAGGTGGCGACTCTGTATCTGGCAAAGCAGTCCATTTTTGACACTTCTTTCTAAAAATCAGTTTTCCAAAACGATTTGCCAGATTTGGACTCTTTGGTGATTTATCAGTCTTACATTGCACTTTGCGAGATCAGATTAAGAACCAACACAAAATGAGTCCGAACTGTGGAAGAACACAGGGCCCGAGGGCTCATCCACAGTTTCTGGTGACTCTACTGGGGAGTTAGAGAGCTTGACTCGAACTCATGATATCTTGTTTTGATTATACTTACGTGTTTCTTTGCATTGCATGTGCATTGGTGCGCCTAAGTCACAGTGTTTGCCGTCTGCTATTCCTGAACCGTTTGTCGGAGGCTCGCTTCGAGAAGCGTGCCATAAGGCTGACCGGTTACGGGCTCTGCCACAATGGGAACATAAACCCCGGTTGTCACCAGGTACCCTTTTGACCATTCGACCTAGTGCATATTCGGAATCCATAGTGACCATTCCAAGCTAGGACAGGTTGCTGCCCGATTATAGGTTGTTTGAAACCGTTGCGTGCGTAGTGAAACCCTAGCTCCTGACAAAATAGGACAGGGAAACCCTACCCCAATATAGGGGTGTATTGGCTTTCATTTGCTTGTTATATGTGCTTTTAGAGTTGACCTCTACAGGAAATGCACATATCCGTTTGCAAGTCTGGGCATCAGGCCCGCGGGCATCAGTGTTAGTGTTTTGAGAATCAGTAGTATCTGCGGGTATCAGATTTAGTTTTGGGGTAGTAGTTTTGGGAAGCAGTGATTAGTGATCAAATACAGTTGTTCAGTTGTGCTTACGATTGTTTGGGTAAAATTGGGCTGAGACGCTGCCTGTTTTCTCTTTCAAGAGGAGAGGGGTGGGTTTTAGAGATTTGAGTTCAGAATAGCCAGTGTTCTCCTTCGCTGAAAGAAGGCAGATATCTGATCAGTCAAGTCACCAGTCACATCACCTCTGTTTAGTTCACCAGATTTATGATGTCACAGAATTCAGAGGAAGTTGTGGTTATGGCAGCCGCACTAAATCAAGGGATCATCTTACAGGGTGAGGCCAGTGTTGAGATATCACACCCGCCCAGGTTGCCTGCTGCGCACCCGATCTGCGAACCCCA
Organism: Camellia sinensis; assembly: GCF_004153795.1. Classification (NCBI taxonomy): domain Eukaryota; kingdom Viridiplantae; phylum Streptophyta; class Magnoliopsida; order Ericales; family Theaceae; genus Camellia; species Camellia sinensis. The sequence goes on along the minus strand of NW_021026363.1, from coordinate 76,244 downwards.
GATGTTTCAAGCTCGTGAACCCACCCACCACGTTTGAGTTAATGGGAATGATCGGCGACCTCCAGAGATCTATGGCCGATCTGGCCTATGGGATGTCGGCTCCACCACCAGCCACGTCATATGCCAGGAACTTCATGCCGCAGGAGCCCCCGCTACTGGGGTGAATTGTGATCGAGCTCAGCTAACCTGAGGTTGTTTCAAGCTATAGCAATGACGTGCCAACAACAACCGGGTTTCACTCTGATATAGCAACCCAAACCCTCGATCAAGCTGAGGCTAGAGGCAAGAATAAGATGAAGGCAGACGCTGATCCCATTGAACAACTGCTGTGGGCAGTCGAGGCTTTGAAAGCCAGGGGGTTCAATAAACAGCAAGTATTCGCAGTTGTGACTAAGACTGCGGATGATGCTTTCCCCATTCCAACCGAGGGTAGTTCAAGCCAGGCGAAAAATTGGGATAGACCCCGTCATGCCAGAACAGTTCCCTCCAATCCCAGCCCTGCACCGGGAAAAGATCAGAAAGCCAAGGCAGCACCTGCCGATCCTTTTTCGAGTACATCCAACAAAGGTCCACAGACTTCGAAGTATCTACCCCAAGGGCGCAGAGTCTTTCACGCCCTCTACACGCCTTTGTCTAAGGCACTTCAAATCCTAGCAGAAAAGGGTCATCTCAAACCTCTTGAGCCTCGGCCTCTCCCCAATCATCTTCTAGCGGGCCATGATGCTACTCAATACTGCGCGTATCATCAGCAGACCGGTCACAGTACCGACAACTATTTTTGTCTCCACCCCGAAGTGCAAGATTTGATTAACAATGAAGTCATCCTCCCGCCAAGCTCGGCAAAGTCTGTCACTGCCAGGTTGTTGGATTTCGAGGATAGCACGAGTATGTGATCAGGGGTTGGACCACCTGCGGGCGGCACTCAGTTTGCTTCAAATGTGGCGTATGGCATGCACTGTTTTGAGCATTTGCGAATGTTGGTTTTTGTAATTTCTGGCTTGGGTGTTGAGTCAGTTCTTTGGTTTTGCTTTGAGTCTGTCTCATTGTCGTGAGTCAGTATTTTTTTGCTTAAGGGTCTGTCTTGTTATATCGAGTCAGTCCCATTGTATAGAATGTCAGGTGATTCCGGGGTTGTTGCCTCAAACACCATTTTTTGTTTTGTAATTATCCTTTTTGCTTTCTTTTGTGTTTGTCTCTGCTGTGAAGCCAGTTGCAACCAGGAAATCCAAATGAAACAGCTATGGCTGTCATGTTTTTGGTGCTTATTGCTACTTCAAGCCTGTTGTGCCAGCAAGTTTAGATTGAAACAGTAGTACATCTCACCTGCTCTTCTGCACCTTGAAGTCATTGTAACGACCTAAGTTTTTCAAAACTTTTTTTAACATTGTGGTGAAAACGAAGAGGAAGGAATTCCTCTAGTTTTGCAAAAATTTGATTTTTTAAGAGAAAGAAAGGCATGCTAAGCCCTTAATGAATGAAATCATGCTTGTTAGTGTGAGTACTGAGAAGGACCCTGGCTTGATCCAGATTGGTTCCACACTTTCTTCAGCACGAGTGATTAGTCGCTTTCTTAAAAAATTTCAAAAAAATGTTTTGCGCAGTCCTGCGAAGACCTGTGTGGAATCGCTCTTGAGATTGTGCAGCTTAGGATCGCTCTCAGCCTCGAGACTCAACCTGCCCTTTACTTTCAAACCTTGAATGTGCATTCAGAATGTTCAAAGGCCAACCGCAATGTAAGGCCTGTATGGCCAGATCAGAAGCACCCCTGGAACTAGGGACAAAAGGCGTCAAAGAATGCACTCGAAGAGTCCACGACGAAGATCAGCATGAATACCAAATCCCAGAAGGGAAGAAAGAAGGAAGCATTGCTGAAGAACAACCGAGTTCCTATCCACAACATTTGGATGGACTTCTATAGCATCAGTGAACAATTGCCATTCTCCTGGATTCAGATGGCTTCGAAATCCTAAAACCATTTGGCATGGACAAAGCTACACTTTTACCCTTGAGAGGCTCACTGGGCCGAAAACCCGAAAAGGCGACCCAAGCAAAAGTTAGAGCAAGAGAAAGGGGAAAAAGAACAAAAACAAAAAGAGGAAAAGAAAAGAAAAGAAAAAAAGAAAAGAAGAAAAGAAAAGAAAAAAAAGGAAAATAAAAAGAATTTAAAAGAAAAGAAAAACAAAGCTCGCAAGGTTGAAAACCCGGAAGGGAGGCCTTGGCAAAAGTTAGAGCGTAGAAGGTGAGGGTTAATACACGAGTGAACCCAAACCGGAACTACGTAAGGCTTGATTTCCATGTTTGGGATACGTAGGCAACTTCATCCTGAAGTCCAGCCACCAACACTTTCAAAGTGATTGTGTCCATATATTGGTTTTGACCATCTTCGTCTTCTCTTTATTTGAGAGTTCGGTTGTGATCATCACTAACGAGGACTGTTTACAGTATGCTGCGGGGTTATCCAGACAAGGGGCAACTTTCCGTTGCCATGAGTCACCATTCAAACAAGGGGCAACTTTCCATTGCCATGCAGCTCTCTTCAGGCAAGGGACAATTTTCCTTCAGATCCAAGGTTGTGCATCTCGAGAGTAAGTTTCATGCTCGTTGAGCACTGGCTGTTTGCCAAAATGGTTTTTGAGAATTTTTACTGAGGTTGACTGATTTTCCTAAAAATTATCCCATTTTTCCAAAACAGGACCATTTCTTGGACCCAAAAAGGAAAATTTTCAGTGCTCATAGCCTGACTTGCATGATTTTCAAATCAAAAATCGAAAAAGTATGTTAATCTAACTCTCATTTTGGTCAAAATTGTTTTAGTAGAAAACCAGAACAAAAAATGGTCAAAATGATGAACTAAGGGGCACAGTTGAGTCAGGCTTCCTGTCTTTCCCCCATCGCCAGCATACTTGCCAGAAAGGGCACAACTGGAGCTGTCTGTAAGGGCTGAAAGCTCTCTCACCCTCCGAGCAACGAGGTATCAAGCCAAGTGCGAAGCATGAGTCGGAATGGATCAAGATACTCCACTCCCTCATCCGGAGCATCGACTAGACGTCGCCGGAAGAAGTAGCTGCAAGCTAATAGTGTTGGGCATGAACCCACAACCTCTTGTTTATCCATCAACCACCCAGGAGAGGGATAAAAAAAAAATGAGAGATTGAAGAATAGAGAGATGTGCATTGAGAGAAAAAGTGAGAAAAGGGCTTTTTCAGAAAACAAAGCCTGAGGGCCGAGTGATATGAGAATCACAAATAAGAAATGGTGGAAAGCAATACCCGGAGAAACTAGCTCCTCGCGAACTGAGAGGTCTCTTGTCTTTGTAACACGTCTGTTTGTCGTGTCTTTTGTTTTGTTTACCTCAACTCTTGTTTTGAGTCTGCTCCAAGCATGTCTTGATATGTTTAGGTTGTGTACCTTTTGTTGATTCGTAAGGGCACTGTGTTCAGTCGTAGGCTCAATACCCGGTCGACAACTCATTTCTCATTTTCAAAAAATCGTTTGTGCTCAGAGTGCGGTGCCATTCTCCACATTTGTGCAAAGCAAGATTGGTTCTTTCAATAGCCGCAGGGTTCAACCCAGGCCATGTCGGAACAGTAGAACCAGGACCTATCCGAGACTATGTGGGTTCCGGACCGCGAAGCAAAAGAAAAGAGGAAAATTGTGGAGCATCCGCGTTTCTTCCAACTTTTATGTGCCCCGTTTTTGCATCCCGTCTTTTCAAGATTGAATTGTTTGTTCAGCATGGGTTGTGTGTTCAGAATAAGCAATGCGTTGTATGGGCTGTGTGCCGAGTAAACCAAGCGCTGTGTTGTAGGTTGTGTGTTTAGGATGAGCAGTGGGGTTGTAGGAGTTGTTTTGACGTTAGCTGGTTCACTACTTGGTTATTACGATGCAAGTGTTCCAATTTTCAGACAAAAGATCAATCTCATTTACATTGTTATGTGATATAATGCAATGCGATGCGATGTATGAAATGTACAAATGCAACACTTTTGCCTGCCTGCGATAGTACAGTGTGCTCAAGCTACCAGCAAAAAGAAAAGTAAAACAAAAAGAAGAAAGGCAACAAAAGTCTGGATCAATGTTAACTGGTCTCAGGCCTGAGGGTCTGTCCTCGTCCTCTTCCTGGACGAAGGTCTAGGAGCATCATCGCCAGCTCCACCATCTGAGCCCGAGCCCGAGTCATCTCCGGTCTTTTCCTCGGACGCCTCTGCCTCCGCCTCCAACTCTGCCTCAGACTCATCATCGTCAGGGATTGGTGCCCGAGAGCTACTCCCAACATGAGTGCACCCCGCTTTGGTGCAGGGATATACTGTGCCTCCTCACCCTCCTCCTCGAGCAGGAACAGAAGGTCTAGCTGGAGCACCTCCTGCAGCCGGAATCTGGAATGGAGGCTGAAAAGCACAAATGGCAAACGCATTAGTATGCTACGCAAAGCAGAGTATGAATACTGTGAGCAATGTATCAGTACAGAATGCAGTGTATGAGTACAGTGTATGAATACTGTGAGCAGTGTATGAATACAGAATGCAGTGACTGAGTGCAGTGTATGAATGCCGTGAGTAATGCTGTGAACAGTCTGTGGGTTACAGTGTATCGAATGCCGTGAGGGCCGTATATCTAGTGCTGTGTTGATGGTGCGATCCATCAGATTGTGCAAAGTTTGAGATGATGGTCGAAAGAATGTACCGGGATACTGTAAATTGCCAGTAGGTTGAGGCTCCGTTGTAGCATCCCCATCACGGAGGCGTTCAACTCCAGGGACTGGCGAGTATACTCGGATGAAGCCTGCAAAAGTGTTAGAAGTATTAGTATTTTGCGGAATATCAAGAGAAATGAAATGAAATGACTGTACAAAATGCAGTAGAACATACCGGGGGGAAGTCGTAGAACCCGACTAGCTCGTGATCAGCTGGAGTGGGAGCGATGGGGATCTGATAAGTCTCCCCACCCTGCCCTCTGCATGTCATCATCGTAGGCAGCTCTGGCCACCCAGCTCTCTGCCCTCTCCAGGGCCCACTCTTACCATGGGCCCGAGCCATCCTCGGTGCTCCTGCTCCTGCTCCTGCCCCTGCCGCTGGCGCCACAGGCCTCTCCTTCTCAACTCGGCGAGCACTACCCAGAGGCCGCATGATATAGGTTTGGACATACTCTACATAGTCGCCCTCGCCTCTAAAGCCCTCCGAGTCCCAACCGATCGTACAAACGGCCATCTCCTGTGGGGTGTATATCTCTGTCCGCCTCATGGTCGTACGAGGCAAACCTGGGACTATCTACTCCGGAAAGCCCAAGGTCTGGTGCAGAAAGCGCTCGCCCTGGTACCAAGCCTGACAGACCGGGCCCTCCAGCAAAAGCCTAAATCGGGCAGTCTCCTCAGCACCAGCATACCGCTCCCGAACTACGGCTAGCAATGGAGCCCAAGGCTGCCACGTGATCTGTAAATGATACACAGTTGGTTATCTACTGTTATCGAAAGAATAATATAAAGCAAAACTTAAATGAACTGCAAATTCTAAAATACCTCTGCGGTGGTGATGGTATCAAAATATCGGCGGAAGAATATGAGAGACTCCCGTGGTCTCCATACGCATCTCACGTCGAAGCGGTGAGAGAATGGAATGCCGGAGGCATCTCCTCCTCTGGTACTGGGGCAAGCCTCAAGAAGTAGGCGTAGACCCACAACTACAGGAGTGTAACAGAGCAAATACCAGTATGCTTATCAGATAAAAGTAGAATGCAGAATAAAGCAAAAATCACAGAACCCTGTATTGTGTAGAGTGTACAGTGTGTGCAGTATATAGTCAGTAAGTAAAATAGATTGCATGTTTGCAGTGTGCGCAGTGTACAGTCAATTGGCAGCAAATTGTGCAATATATGAGGTGTATTGTGCAATGTGTGCAGTGTAAAGCAGATTTCATGTTTGCAGTGTGTGCAGGCTACAGTCAGTTGGCAGCAGATTGTGCAGTATATGAGGTGTATTGTGCAAAGTGTGCAGCGTAAAGCAGGCCGCAGTGTGTGTAGTGTATAGAGTACAGAGAATGTAAAGCAGAAATGTAAAATAGAAAAAGAAGATGTACCTCCCAAGCTCGCCAGTAGCCTCCGAGCAACTGTCCGCTGCAACGCGAGGATGAGCTCATGTATCCATACTGTGTGGCCAAGCCCGCACCACCCCAGTCATACAGGCAAATCCTGGTCACGTCAACTAGTGCACTCAGCAGACAAAGGGGCACAGTGTTCGCCCGGTCGGCGAAGAGAGTAGTCCCTAGCAGGAACATGAGGAAGCCACGTGCATACTGCTCCACCTCCTCCTAAGCCATCGGTGCCTCTAGAGCCAAGGAAGACTGAATCCTGAAGTGGTCCTCGAACCACGAGTACCTCACGAATCCCGGGCGGGCAAGAGGCGGCTGAGCACCAAGCAGGTACATCTAAGCAGCCTCCCACTCATCCATATCTGTATCGAAGGGGATCGGATCACCCCCTACCCCGATGCCGGTAAGCATCGAGAAGTCGAAGGGAGTCATCGTCATGTCTCCCGTCGTCGAAAAGTGGAAGGAGTCAGTGGTGTCCCACCACCTCTCCCCCAAGGCAGCAAGAAGAGGCGCGCTCGTAGTAAGGCGCGAGGGTCCCCTGCAGAAAGTGCCGAAGTCGGCCAGGTCGACGATGTGGCGGACCATGTCAGGTAGCTCCAAATACCATCCTCGAGCGACAACATTCCCATACCCTCGGAAGGCATGAGAATCTCCTTATTTTCAAAAAAAACATTTGCGAAGCAGTGTTACAAATACAGTGTTGAATGCACTCAGAATTGATGAAAATACAGCGTGTGTGCACGTGTTCAGATTCAAACAGATATCGGGTGCGGGTGTGCTCGCAGTGAACTACAGCATGTGATATATCAGTGTGTTTGAGTGGTTCAGTGAAAATACAGCGTGTGTACACGTTTTCAGATTCAAACAGATGTCGGGTGCGGGTGTGCTCGAGGTCAACTGCAACATATGATGTATCAGTATGTTTGAGTGGTTCAGTGCAAATACAACGTGTGTGCATGTTTTCAGATTCGAACAAGATATCAAGTATCAGTGTGCTCACAGATAAACTACAGAATGTGGCATATCGGCGTGTCCGGGCCAAACAGTTAAAAGAAAGAATCAACTATTGCAGTTATGTATTCTACTTTGCGGAAAATAAAACGGGGAAGAGTGTACCTCAGAAGCGCCGTAAGACAGATGTGACTCTGGCTCGCGCAGAAGAAGCTCTGGTGGCACGGCCCTAACAAAACTCCTGAAGTGGCGAAGGCTATCAGGAGGAAACACGTGTATCGCCGGCCTGTAGGTCGCCGGGTCAAATGGTCGAACGCTCAAAGGCAAGAGCTTGGCCTCGGGGTCCATATCCTTCTCCGGAGGAGTCCCGCCTCGTGGAATATCGTCCGCCATGCCAAGAATGGTGTGAAAATGGCCGGAAGTGCGAAAACCGGGTGAGAATATGAAAAGTCAACTGAAAAGTCAACTCTGAGAGGGTAAAAAATGGCCAAAAAGGTCAGAGTTCAGAAAGGGCACAAAGATCGAGGTAAACTTGGGGGAAACAAACCCCAAGCGGTGGAAATCGAGAAAAGTGTACCGAAACGGAGATTTATTCGGTTCAAAACGTACGAAACGCGAAGGATTTCGTGAATCAAACGACGAAAATGGCTGTAAAACGCGACAAAAGCGAGGATCGAAGGAAGAAAAATCACCTAGAGAGAGAAGGAAGGGATTTTCGACCAAGATAGAAGTGAGAATATAGGGCTAGAAGCCCTATATTTAAAGACCCGTGGCTGAATTGACAAAACTGCCCCGACACAGGCATTTTTGGCCGGTCGGCCACATTGTTGGCCAGTCGGCCAAATATTTGGCCGATGACCTTGTTTTGCGGCCGATGAATGGCCGGTGGTCTTCCCCAGTGGCCGGTGAACCTCCTACATCCTTGTTTGGGTCATTGATGTGGTTTGGGACCTTCTTTGCTCAACACAGTACAAGAGAGTGCATTTCTGAAACTTAACCGGTCTCTGTGCCGTGTCTTCTGTGCGTGGTACTTGATATGTACGCGGTGTATCCTTTTTGTATCCTTTTGTCTCTTGCGAGATTCAAAAGTTGCTCCACAAGAGTTACTTTACAACGTTTTGTCATGGACGCGCATTGGTTATACGTCGTTTCACTCACATCATTATGCATGTGTTTTATGCATTGTTACGCATGTCATATTTGCATTGTTATGCATCTTCTTTAGGTCACATTGTCATGTGCACCTCACATGCATTATCATGTATTTTCCATACCGTGCATTGTCATGCACGCCTCATTATGCGTTGTAGCGCACACGGGTCTTGCATTGTTATGCACTGTTCATATGCATTGTTGTGCATTTCAAAAAGACGTGCGTTGTCGCGCATTTGGATTCTTTTGGATTGTTATGCGTTTCGAGAAACGAGCATTGTCGCGCATTTTGAGTTCATTTGCATTATCATGCATTTCAAAAAAAAAAAAAAAACAAAAAAACATACAGAAAACAAAAAAATACAACAAACAAACATGCATTGTCATGCATTTTCTTATCGTGCATCGTTATGCGCACCTCACATGCATTGTCATGCGTCTCAACATCTAGCATCATCATACATATATTGCATTGTCATGCATCATTGTAAATATTACATTGTATATATTGCATTGTCATGCATCATTGTAAATATTACATTGTATATATTGCATGGTCATGCATCATTGTAAATATTACATTGTACATAGGTTGCACTGTCATGCATCATTGAAAATATTACATTGTACATAGGTTGCATTGTCATGCATCATTGTAAATATTGCATTGTAGATTGCATGCATTTGCTGCATTATCCATTGCATTGCTTGCGCCTTTCCATGATTGAGCTTGGTCTGCTATGTGCCCATACTTTTCATGTTGAAACACGGTTATGATATTATGTGTACGCAACTAGTGTTGTGGGTGACAGCACCGTTTCCGTGTTAAACGTGGTTTGTATGTGTCCATGGCCTTCCTAGGCATGATACGGTTTTGCCGCATGCCTTATCCATTCCATCTATTGCATATAGAACATATTGCATTGTAGTTTGCATGCATTTGCTGCATTATCCATCTATAGCTTGTGCCTTTCCATGTTGAAACACAATTATGATATTATGTGTACGCACCCAGTGTTGAGGGTGATGGCACCGTTTCTGTGTTAAACATGGTCTATTTGTGTCCATGCCTTTCCTAGGCAAGATACAGTTTGACCACACGCCTTATCCATTGCATTCATTGCATTGTAGTGTAATTTGTTGCATCCAGCATTTAGGATCATGATCTTTCCTGAGCGGAGCATGCCTCACTTATATCATCCCACCCAATTACTTGTATCTTGTGTTCCGTCTACACACACATAGTTCTGCATGTGTACGCGCCTATTCCACTGATGGGATTGTGGTTTGAGGGTGTCGGCACCTTTTCTATGGTAGACGGATTTTGCATCTCCATCATCTTTATGATATTTGTGTGGTTTTGTACTGCTTATGGTTTGATCATCCCAAAATGCATTGCATGTCATTTGCGTTGTTTATACGTTGTTTTGTAAATATTGCATTATCATTTTGAATCCATTCCACATTGTTATGCGTTGTCACACATAGGTCGCATTGTCATGCACTCCTACACTTGCGTTGTCATGCAACTTTAGATTGCATTGTTATGCATGCATCTAACGATATTGTACCTGTTAAGTTCTCTTTCTTTTTCAGGCATCTAACGATTAGATTGCATTGTTATGCAGGCATCTAACGATATTGTTATGACTTTCGAGTTCTGTCAAAGAGGGGCAGCTATAGCCGCCCCATTTTTGATCGTCCTCAAGACTTGGACGTCAACGTTTGAACACTCGATGATTATCCATGTTTGTGTTCGTCCTGAGTTCTCGGAGGTCTTGGCCACGCGCCTTGCCTCAAGACCTCTGGACTTGCCTGTTCTGTGTTTGGTTTTGCACCAAACACTTGTGTTTTTGCTTCTGAGGGTGGGAAATAGCTTGTTGGCCATCCCCATACCTCACCGGTCATGGCTCGAAGCCACCGACCCTGTTTTGTTGCTACCGGCCATTGGCTATGGCCGGTCGGCACTTTTTCTGGTTGGTCGACCAGTGTTTTGGTCAATTTGTCATTTTTGGTTGGCCGACCACTGTTCATCTGCTTTTGGGAGATATTTTGTGCTAGCTGGCACAGCTGGCACAGCTGGCACGCAAAATTAACCCCCTCTATACACGTGTATGGAGGGATTTCCCTCTTGCTTAGCTTGTTTTGTAAGCTTTGCAAGATTGGAATTCCTATAAAGGGAGGGCTTCTCCTCCCTTCTCAGGGGTTCCAAGAAGTTCCAGAGGTCTGGTTTTAGGGTTAGGAGTCTTGTATCTATCCTATCTCTATATCTCCCTCTCTTTTTGATTTGTGTGTGTATAAGGTGTGTTTGTTCTTAGTTTTGCACTAAGGCACCTAGTGTTACACCATACCTTGGTTGCTGAGGTGCCAAAGGGTTGTTCTTGGAGTTCTTGGGCTGGTTTTGACCTAAGGAAGGTGTTGGAGCTCTCTTCTTGAAGAAGGTCTTCAAGGGTAAGAACCTAACCCCTTTATTCCCCATTTTTGCACAAGCTTTTAACCTATCTTGCATCTATTTTTAAGATTAGTGTATAACTGAGAAAAGTTCTGTTTTTACTTGCTTTTGATCTTTGTTTAAGGTCTCTTTGGTGTTTGGGGTTGTTTACCCCCTCTTAGGCCTTATTTGGTCTCATTTTGTGCCTTTTTTTGTAAGCTTCGGGACCACCTTGTATTGGCCTTCCCATCACTGAAATAATCCGAAGAGGGAGAGGGTCATCCCCTCTTCTTGTTACCTTCAATATTTGTCATTTTTGCTTCATGTGTGAGCTTCTTGTTTAAGTTCATGATGGCCATGTCTTAGCTGGTATTTGTGGTTTTTTTGCCATGTTATATCTCTGTTTCAAGTTGGTTTAGACACACCATGCATGCTTTGCATACTTGCCTTCTAATGCCATGAAATTGCCTTAACATGCTTTGTGCTTTGATCCTTGTTTTTAGCATGATTTTGGCTTAGCTTTGTGAAGCTTTTATGCATGTTTTAGTGTGCTTGAGGTCTGACTTTGGTTATTTGTGTCGTCTATGACTTGCTTTGTATAGCTACCATGCAATCTCCCTTATAGGCCTTGAGTGTTGGCCTCTCTAGCATGCTCTCCTTGCATCATTTTAGTGGTTTGGCACCACTTATCATGTCATTTCAGTCCATACGGTATGCTTGTATACTTGCATTTGATACTCCTTTGATGCTTTAAAAGGTTGATGTCTTATGCTCCATGTTTGGACCGTTATGTATGCTTCCATGTGTAGGCCATTTAGATGCCATCTAAGTGTGTTTTGGGCCTTGCCTCGACCTACATTGGGACTGTTTTGAGTCCCCTCGACCCTTTGGGACTCCCCTTGCATAGCCATGGTTTGATCTCTTAGGTTAGCCTTAGGCCTTGGGCTTGGTTGCATGCTATGCTTGCCTTGTTTAATTGGTTTGGCACCTTTTCTAACATGATTTCAGAGCTTGCTATGCTTGCCATATGTCCATGTTCATCCCTTTTAAGTGTGCTTTTGGACCGTGTGTGCGTGCATGTTTGTAGGTGAGTTTGTCCATTGTCTCTTAGCATCTTGGCCACTGATTTGGGGCCTATTTTAGAGCTGCCCAAATTGGTTTAAGACCATCCTTCGCATGTTGTCGCATGCTCGCCTCGTGTGTTGTTACGTACTTGGCCTATCGCATGTTGTTGCATGCTTGAATTGAATTGCATTTGGCATGCATTTTCTTTGCTAAAGTTGCTTTACATGCTCCCATGCTAAGTCCCATTCACATGTTGTTGCATGTTGGTTATTAGCATTATTGTTACATGTCTCGCATGCTTGTTTGCTTAGGTTGTGTGCCTAGTACACATTGCTTGTTTGCATGCTCATATTGCATACTTAGCTCGCATGCTTAGGTTGCATTTTGCATGCATGCCTTGCTTCTTGAATCACCATGATAGAGGTTGGGTCCATTGTTTGTTTAGTGTGCATTTCATTTGACATTGAAATGGCACACTTGGCCTTTTTGGCCATCACGCATTGAAATGCGCGATTGGTGGCCCGAGGGTCGAGGGCCACACTCCCTTGAGTTCATAACATGATGGGGAGGTTGGTTGTGCAAACATTTGCTTAAAAATGCAATGCCATGCCTAGTTTGCCCTCTGCTGCTGTCAAAACAGGATTCTGCAGGAAGATATGGTCGACCGACCATATTGAGTGCCGGCCGACTAAATATCTTTGGCTGAGAGCCATGCTAATGGTCGATGACCAGTTTCCCCTCGCCGGTGGTGTTTCCTCTTGGTCGGTGACCTTCCACAGTGATCAAGAGGTGATTCTGGAGACTTGCACAATTTTTAGAGGAGCAGAGCAAGGTAAACAGAGGCAGCTTGTGCATGGTGGTGGATTTCCGAGCGATGCCGAGCACGCATTCGTTGGACCCTCTTCCCGAGGCTGTTTTATTACTTTTTTAGCTTAGTTAATTTGCTTAACTAGTTAAGTGGTTTGCAACAATTTAATTAGCTTGTTAGTTAGTTAAATTTGTATTATTCTTTTGGTCCCTCCGAGGAGGGCAATTTTGTAATAAGTGTGCGTGTGTTTGATGTATGTCTTCCAACCCCACGTCTTTCTCCCTTTTATTTGCCAGCTCATGATGGTTAGTATTACAGCATATTTTAGTTAGCATCCTTATTCTATGCATGTGTGCATTCATTCATCAGTATTGCATGCACCGGGCTCGACGCATCATACTAACTGCATAGTATTTCAAATCTAACTGGAATACATGTTATCTGTTGCATTTCACATGCCACCCATAGATTAGCCGAGCCTATTCTTGCTGCATTTTGTTTGCGATGCATTAGCCATCTTAACATAGACTTGGATCATACATTTGATTACTAACATGTTCCTTGATTTGGCTTGGAGTACTAGGTGAGTGTTTATGCTTTAGCATCTCACATGAGTGTGAATGTTAAAATGAAAGCATGCTTGCCATGAGGCTGACCGCCTAGTTGATTTACTGCCTGAATGCCTGTGGATGAAGGTTGGATTGTTTGAATTGGAATAATTCATCGAAATCCGTATTTTAGCCTACTTGCGAGCAGCAAACCTCAAATCATTTCCAAACAATGGATATGCGATGCTTTGTTCCAAATTAGGCAATCTAGTCTATACTTTTGTGTTGTGCGTGTCACATAGTAATTCTAGGCTAATAATCGGAATAAGAACACATAATGTTTTCAAAACTTGATATCATGGTTAGTAGAGGCCGATCTTTGATCGGGCGAGCGGCGGTGCTCATACCTGACCTTCCCCAATCGTACCCAAGTTCCCGAGTCGAGGCAACTTTGGTGATGACGGACACATGGCCTTAGGCAAACGAGTCAGGGTTTCCTAAATCCCCCCATAAAAAATATTTAGGTGGCGACTCTGTATCTGGAAAAGCAGTCCATGTTTGGCACTTCTTTCTAAAAATCAGTTTTCCAAAACGATTTGCCGGATTTAGACTTTTTGGTGATTTATCAGTCTTGCATTGCACTTTGCGAGATCAGATTAAGAACTGACACAAAATGAGTCTGAACTGTGGAAGAGCACAGGGCCTGAGGGCGCGTACACATCGGGCATCCATAGGCTTGGGACTGGAATGAAGATGGGTGTTTCTGGTAGGGCATCCCTTTCCGTTATTTCCCCCTTGGTTCAAAATGCTCTTATCCTGAGTGAAAGTGTACTCCACAGTTTTTGCGACGACTGTAAGTACTTGCTGTCTGTTCAACCCTTTGACCTTCAATGCCTTAATAGCCCACCGAAGTTATGCATAAGGATCAATACTTGTCTCGACTTTGTTCTTGTCACTTGCTTCTATTTGGCCAAGGGATTGGGTCGCTATGTCAAAGCGGAGCCTAGTCGTTATTGATATGTCACCATTCGAACTTGGGACAGGTTCAGATTGGCCCTTTTCAACTGCAGCTCGCCCCAAGATTGAGGAACTTGGTGACAGAATCGAAACCCCAAATGTTAAATCTGCCGCTGTTCCTTGAAGGTCTTCAATCATTCCCAACATCTCAGCAGTAGTAGGTTCACTTATCTGGCGCCCTTGGCATGCTCGGATCGGATTGGGTGCATCCATCATACACAAATCAGTATTTTTCGGAATGAACACCTCAGGCTTGGGTAGATGGGCCGGGGTGATGTATATGCTCAGGTTGTAGGCAGATGGCAATATATGAATGAGGTTGAGGTAGGCAGGAGATGTTTGGTCATTGGGGTCTGGAGGTGGAGCTATCGTCCGATTGTCGATGGGATTCTGAACTTCATGACGAAGGCGGTAGCAACGGTCGGTGCCATGACCGCGTTGCTGATGATACACACAGTATTTAGTAGGGTTATGTCTGGCAGGGAGTGGGTCAGGAAAAGGTTGAGGATCGAGGGGTTTGAGATACCCTCTTTCCATCAAGACTTTTAGTGCTCTAGTTAGGCTCATATAGAGAGGAGCGAAAGTTCTGCCTTGAGCTCGGGTTGGGTTGGCTGTTTGTAGACTTGGTTTGGCAAAAGGGTTGGCTATGGCAACCGTATGGATTTTAGTGGGTATAGGAATAGCGCTACAGCCAGCATTGGTACTCCCTGAGATCACCCTCCTTATCGGTTCACTTGTTCTGGGAATGATCCCACTGTTGAACGTATTCTCAATCTGAACCCCTAGTTCATGCAAACTCTTGAACCTGGATAATGGAACGACTATCAACTTTTGCAACATATCAGGTCCAAGGTTACGCACCATTATCTGCGCTTGATCCCTCTCAGGCGGGCGATCTGTCATCTGTGCCGCCTTTGCTCCCCACCTCGCAACAATTTCTACAAAAGGCTCTGTAGGATTCTGGTGGGTAGCTTTTAGCTCTTGAATGGTCACTTCAAGTTGGGTATTGTAAGAGTACTGATTGGCAAACGCCTCAGCCAACTCTTCCCAGTTCTTCTTCACCGTATCCTCCAACTTGGTGTACCAAGTGGCTGCTATACCTGACAGGGTTCTCCTATACAGAGAGAGTTTTTGAGGCTTAGTCAGACCTACCGGTTTCAGGATGTCCAAGAAAAGCCAGATGTGTACCATAGGATCTCCAGACCTATCAAAACGGTCAATGTATGGCATTTTGAATCTGTCTGGGAGCCGTACGGCAGCCTCAGTGTACCCATCCTCAATGTCAGGAATGGAATCAAGTCCCTGAGCCTTTTTAAATTAGTTCTCAAGATTAGCAATCTTTACTGAGGTCAGGTTGAGATCATTAACATCAAGGGGATAAAGCCTTTCATTAGGCTGCACTAGGGGTCTGAAAACTCGAGCTCGAGCCACCCCTCATCGGGGATCCGGACCTTGCACATTTTTAGTTGGCGGAGGTAGGTCAAAGTTCGGCTGGGGGCCCAGGATTGGATGTGTAGTAGATGCCCCAGATAGGCCTTGCATTTCAACATTGGTGTCATCTTGCATAGCAATTCCTTGGTTTAATGCTACTATTGTGGTCACAACGTCTTCCGGACTCTGAACCATCATGGTGTAGACACCCCATTTTTGACCGTCCTCAAGACATGGACGTCACCGTTTGAACACCCGGTGATCATCCATGTTTGTGTTTGTTTGGAGTTCCCGGAGGTCTCGACTACGCGCCTTGCCTCAGGATCTCCGAACTTGACTGTTTAGTGTCTGGTTTTGTACCAAACACTTGTGTTTTGCCTTGGAGGGGCAGGGAATGCCTTCTGAGGCATCCCCACACATCACCGGCCATGGCCAGAGGCCACCGGCTGGTGTTTTGATGCCATCGGCAATGTATATTGCCGGTCTGCATTCTTTGTTGTCGATCGGCACTCCATTTTGCCAAAATGGCAATTTTGAGCAGCCGACTACTGTTCATATGCTTTTGCAGATATTTTAATACAGCTGTATGGCATTTTGTTCCCCTCCATACATGTGTATGGAGGGATGGACTTCTTATTAACTTACCTTGTAAGCTTTACAAGATTGGCTCCTCTATAAGAGGAGCCCTCCCCTCTTGGCTCTAGGGTTGGATTTTTAGAGAGAAAAGTTGTGTGAGAGCTCTGGGTTTAGGTTTAGGGTTTCATACATATTCTATCTCTATACCTCTCTCTCATTTGGCCTTTGTGTGTGTATAAGTGTGTTTGTGTCTTACTATTGCACACAAACACATAGTGTTACACCTTCCCTTGGCTACTGAGGTTCTAAGAGGTTGTTCTTGAAGTTCTTGGGTGGTTTTGAGCTTGAAGAACCAGCTGGTCCACCATTTTTGAAGAAAGTCTATTGCATTACAAGTGCATGGAGCATGCAAAGGCCAACCAAACCAAACAAAAACAGAGTCATGACATGGCAAAACATCACCAAAAACATGCTGAAATGGAAAGAAATCAAGCTAGAATGACATGCTCAAACATGAGGCATACAAAGCTA
>NW_021026363.1:0-46337 GCF_004153795.1 Camellia sinensis | reverse complement strand
TCATCATCGAGGCTTTAGCTCTCCATCTTGTCACAAATTCAGAGAAACCCTCCTTTGGATCTTGGCTTGTTGCCTCGAGATCACGAGTTGTGACCTCGATTTAAGTATTGTATGAATACTGGGCAATGAAGGCCTCGGCCATCTCCTTCCAATTCTGTTGGACAGAGTCTTCTAACTTAGCATACTATATGGCCGCTATACTTGACATGGTACGGCCAAAGAGACACAGCTTCTGTAGTCTAATTAGGCCCATCGGCTGTAAGATGTCTGAAAATAGCCGTAGGTGAACCATTGGATCTGCAGAACCCTCAAAACAGTCAATGTGTGGCATTTTAAACTGATCCAATAATGTCACTGCAGAATCGGTGTACCCGTCCTCTATGTCAGGGATGGAGTAAACCCCTTATGCTCTCTTGAATAACTTTTCCAGTTTATTGACCTTGAGTACAATTGGGTCAACCTCGAACTCAAACAGAGCCTCGATTTGATAAACAGGGATTTTGGAGGCTTGTGCTGGAATTGGCTCTGCTGAATTGCCTTGGTTTTCTTGAACATTGGCAATATGAGCGGTGGCTCTAGTTGTTGGGATAGTTGACGTAGGTTTATGAGATGTAGAAACCGTTGCCGGATGTGGTGGTTGTTGTTGTAGTCTAGTTATAACCTCAACCTGACGAGCCGTAACCTCGACTTGATGGGTCGCATTGCGTTGTAGTGTCTCAACTATTTGCTGTAATTGAAGTATTAATTCCTCTATATCAGTTGGGGGATACTGTGCCATGGGAATGGTGATTGTCTTTGAGTTGAGTTGGAAGTAGACAACTATTCTTGATCTGGACTAAACCCAAGTGAGCTGAGTGGTGACTGTTGTAAGAAATGGATTAGTGAACTCTGTCTGATTTTTCTTTGCCTTGTAACTGGTGGCAGTGAGGTAAACACAGGTTGTCCCCAAACAAGATCCCCAGCCTTGCACAGTCTTCCGACTCGGGTCCAGAATACTTGGGGGATATCCAAACTTTCTAAAGCTATGGTTTAAACTATCTTGCAAAAGAAATAAACCAGAAAAGCAACAATCAGAAACTGTACAGTACCTCAGCTAAGATGTACACAGACATGATCAAAGCTGTTGGACTGTACTCTACTCAAAATAGATGTGAACTATACCACTGATATGCACATTCCAGTACAGTTTCACTGTAAAGCATATACTAGTTAAGAAAGAGCCAAAACACCCTTATGAGAGGAAAGGGTTACCCTGTCTAAATTTTTCTCATGAACTAGGATTCACTATTTCAAGCAAGCGGTTTTCACACAATCCTACATTCGGGTGAGCATCCTGTCCTAGTTTGGAATAGTCACTAAGGCTTTTCTATATGCAACTAGGCCAAATAGTCAAAAAGGGTACCTCGGTAAGACTACCTAATATACCCCTCACACCAAACATCGAGAAGTGAAAGGAGGATCAAACGGTACAGCGGTAGTCCAGATCTAAGAGTTGTGTTCCCAACATGGCAAAGCCCACGACCGATCAGCCTTTTGGCAAGTTTTTGGGCAAGCCTTCGGCAAACTGTCCAGGAATAGTAGATGGCAAACACAATGACTTAAGCGCACCAATGCATATGCAATGCAAAGAACATATAAGTGTAAATAAAATTTCACATCATGAAGTTCGAGTCAAGTTCTCTAAATTTCCCCATCAGAGTCGCCAAAAACTGTAGCTTGACTTTTTGTGCTTCTTTCAAATACGATAGCCTTACAGTTCGAGCTCCCGTGCTTCTGAATCTGATTCCACAAGTGCAATGTGAAATAGATAAACACAAATGAGTCCAAATCCGGTGTGGAATCACCTTTTTCCATGCCCGCCTTTCGGAAAGGGTTTGAAAAGAAGGTCTCACGGTTCGGACTCCCGCGGTTCTGAATCTAGTCTCACAAGTGCAATGTGAAACTGATAAACACCAAAGAGTCCAAATCTAACAAACCTTCTTGGAAAATTGATTTTAAATCAAATAATGCCAAAATTGGACTGCTTTGCCAGAAACAGAGTAGCCACCTAAATATTTTTTTTTTGGAAAATTTAGGAAACCCTGACTCATACCGAAGGCCACTTGTCCGTCATCACCAAAGTTGCCTCGGCTTGGAAACTTGGGTACAAGAGGGGAAGGTCCTGTAATGAGCACCCCCGCTCGCCCGATCAAAGGATCGGCCTCTACTAACATGATATGTTGTTTTTGAAAACACATGTGTTCTTATTCTTGTTATTAATCTAACTTACTGTGTGATGCGCACAACACACAAGTATAGACTAGATCACCTAAATTGGAACAAAACATCTCATGTTTGTTTTTCGAAAATGGTTTGAAGGTGCTACTTGCAAGTAGGCTAAAACTTGGATTTGCTACCCTCAAGTGGGCTTAAAACATGATTTGCCACTTCAAGTAGACTTAAAACGCACATTTTGATGAATTGTTCCAATTCAAGTAACAAAGCCTTCATCCATAGGCATTCTTGCAGTTAATCACATAAGCAAATAGCCTTATGGCAAGCATGCTGTCATGGCAGTCACTTACACACATGCAAGGATGCTAAAGTGTAAACACTTACAATGTACTCCGAACCAAAAAAGAAAACTAGTTTGAAATCAATGCATGATCCTAGCTATGTCAACAATGCCTAATGCAACACATGCAAAACGCAACTAAGTAGGCTCGACTACCTAAGATGGCATACGGAAATCACAATTGATACATGTATTCAAATAGGAATTGAAATACAATGCAGTTTGAATGATGTACGCATGCAAAGCATAAGGTATGCTAATTGAAATATGTCCTAAACTAACCATCAAAAGCTGAGAAGTAAAAAGGAGAAAGAAATAGGGTTGGAAGACATGCACACACGCACACACACTTATTACAACATTTGCCCTCACGACGGAGGGTCTGAATAAAATGAAAGCTAACTAGCTACGCTAATTAAGATAACTATTACAAACCAACTAATCAACTAACTATTCTAGCTAATTAATTATTACAAACCAAATTGAATAACTAGCTAATCTAAGCTAATTAGAGTATTATAAAGCACTAAGCTAAATTAATTACAGCACAGGTAATTAACTACAACTAGCTAACAAAAGCGATAAATGGCCTCGCGAGCGAGGGAGATATGCATGCTCGGTTGAATCCTCCCGGAAATCCACCGCCTTGCCTCAAGACGCCTATGTTTGCACTCTTTTGAACCTTTGAAAAGTACGCCAATTTCCATATTGCTTCTTTCTGATCTCTAGAACACCTTGAGGGCTGAAATTCTTCCTATTGCTGTATCAGAGCACAGACAGAGGCAAGACAGTGTATTTGCAAGGAAATGTATGCACTTCCACACTCCTTATCATATCTTAAGCTCAAAGAAGTATGGCACTTGACTCTCGAGCCGCCAACCAAGCATTTTCAACGCATGGTGGCCAAAGAATCAAGCTTATGCAAAACTCAATGAATGCACACATAAGACCCGAAAGGCGTCCACCCTATCATGCACAATTAAGGGCTTCGGCGACCGAGAAACGTGACACGTTTCATCACTTCAAGTATGAAACGTCCCACAATTCTCGTGTTTGGATTAACGTCCAATCCAAACACATGCAATGCAAACAACATTCTTATCTTGGCCATGTTTTACTTGATTCAATTTTGTTTACACATTTTAGATTACCAATCTGTCCCTTAATCGGTTAGGTCCAAAAGTTAGAGTCCTCTAGTTTTCAAAGAGTGAATTAGTGGGATGCAATGGCATATATTTCAGCACTGAAATGACATGCTAAATGATGCTAAAACGCTCTAACAACTCATGCAATGCATGCTAAGAGCCAAGAACGTTAAAGCTAGCAAAGCGTATAACACAAAAGGCATGCAATATCAAGCTAAAACGACCAAACCAGCCCAAAACAGAACTACAACATGAAAAATAAGTAGCAAAAACATGCTCAAACTAAGGCTCGAAAGAGTAGAAAATCATGCTCCTTTGGTAGCTCACAAATAAGGCACAAAAGCACAACTCTCAAAAGCTCTCAAGGAGTGAAAGAAGTGAGAGCATGGCACATGTATATGCTCTGAAATAACATGTTAAATGGTGCCAAGACATGTAACCATCACAAGTATAGCGTGCTATGGTGCTCAAAACTCAAGACTAGCCAAGGCACTTGCACCATAGCCATATCAACCAAGTCCCAAAGGACCAAGATGACTCAAAATAGTCCTAAGTCAGGTCAAAACAATGCTAGAAACATGATGGAGTATAGCCAAAACAAGCTAGCATGGTAAGCCAAAACACTAAGCATGCAAGGCCAATGAGTGGGATTACACTACAAGTACCAAAACCAAGCAAGAGGTGACTCCACCAACCAAAATCAGAGTTGTAACATGGAAAAATAAGACCAAAAACATGTTGAGATGGTAGCTCAAAAGCTTAGACAAGCATGCATACAAATTAGCTTATGATCAAGGCATAAGGCACAATTCTCCAAAAGCATTGAAAGAGTGATAAATGCAAGAATATGGCAGAGGTATATGGTTTGAAATTACATGCCAAATGATGCTATGCCATGCAAAAAGCTCAAATATGACATGCTAGAGGTCCTAAAGTGCAAGGCTAGCAAAGCCAAATACACTATAGCTATGCAAAGCCAAGCATGCATGACTGAAACCACTCAAATGAGACCTAAAGCATGCTAAAACATAGCCAAAAATGTGCTGGAGTAGAGCATACACATGTTAGATTAATGGGCTAAAACACCAAATACACTAGGCTAGTGAACAAAATTGCACAACAAGTGCAAGGAGCATGCAAGAGGCAACCGAACCAACCCAAAACAGAGTTATGACATGGAAAATAAAGGCTAAAAACATGCTGGAACTAAGCAAATTCAAGGCACAAAGACATGCTACTTTGCAATGCTACAAGTAGGATTATACTTCCAAGACAGCCAAAAACAGAGTTATGACAGGTCTAAAAAGTCACAAAAATGAGCCTAAACAAAGCCACTATGAAGTTGAAACACATGCTCTTTTGATAGGCAATCAGCACATGTAAACAAGAGAAGAGGAGGGGGGACCACCCCCACCCATTTGGGAGCTCAAAACCACCTTTCTACAACTGATATTCCTCTGTGTTTCAGTGGTAAGAAGGTGAAAAAGAGATGGTTCCAAAGGCCTTAAAAGATGGCACAAAGCAAGGCAAAACAAACCACCAAAGGGGGTAAACCACCCCTAACTCAAACTAGGCCTTAAACCATCATTATAAACACTTAAAAATAGAACTTTTTGTAGTTGAAAGTTAAGCCAAAAATAGCATGCAAAGGTGGCTAAATATGCAACCAAAATTAGGCTCAAAAGTTGATAACGGGATTACCATTGAAGCACAGCCACAACAGCAGCTTGTTGAGCCAAAACCAACCTTTTGAAGCTCCCACAAGACCCTCAAGCACCTCAGCAACAAGGTAGAAGTGTTTGGCTAAGAGGTTGTGTGCAAAAGTGTGAAGAAAATGCAATTCTAAGCACTATAAGACACAACAATGTAGAGAGAGAGAGAAATCTAGAGAGAGAGTTGATATTTTTGGATTCTCAAAATTTTGAACCCTCTTGGAAGGGGGAGAGAGCTCCCCTCTTATAGAAAATGTAAGCAAAAGCTTGCATGAATCCCTCCCTATGCATTATGTGCCTAACAGCTAGCACAGCTGGCACCAAAAATATCTACAAAATAGAAAGTGCAGAAAGGCAGCCAACCAGTTAGAGGGGTCGACCGACCACCCACCTGGTCGACCGACCACCCAAGGTGGTCAACAGGGACAAAAATTGGTCGACAGGGCAAAAGGGGGGTCTCCCAAGAGAGAGGAATGTGGTGGCATGCAGTAGACCACCTGAAGTGGTCGACCGACCACCAACCCTAGTCAACCGACCACCTAAAGTGGCTGACAAGGGAGAAAACTGGTCGACAGGGTAGAAAAGTGATCTACACCACTGTTTCTCTCCCTAGGCAAAAGGGGGGGGGACCAAGGGTTAGCTTTAAAACAAGCACAAAACCAAGAAAGTTTAGAGACTTAGGGGCAAGGCGTGCAACCGAAATCCCCGAGGACTCCAAACGAGCGTGAACATGCGCAATCATCAAGCACTCAATCGATGACGTCCAAGTCTTTAGGATGGTCAAAAATGGGATGTCTACACAAATGAAATTATGTTTTATATAGAAAAGAAGTGTGGGCAAGAACCAAACGACGCCTAACACAGGCTAAGTTCCTACATCCTCAATACTAGCCTCAGTGCAGCATGGATGCTTACACATAACAAAACCATGTTTTAACGTGAAAGGGGTGTGAGCACCTGCGAAATTATGTTTTTCATAAAAAGAGAAACAGTACAAGTAATTGGATGGTATGATATAAGTGAGGAAAAATCTGCTGGGGAATGATGTACTAGGAAATAACTATACAATGGAATGATAATGACCCTAAACGCGTTTATGCAAAAAGGATAGATGCAACAAGATAGAGTATGATGCATTGGATGCAGTGAATAAGGGGCGCAAGTCGAACCACATCTTACCTAGAAAAGACATGGACACAAAACAGACCACGTCTAACACATAAAAGGTGTTAACACCCTCATTACTGGCCTCAACGCAGCATGGGTACTTATACATGACAGAACCATGTTTCAATTAGGGAAAGGTATGGGCACATGCCAAACTAAGGTTAATATGGAAAGGATACAGGCGATAAAATGGATACTGATGTAATGAATGTAATGAATAGTATAGTGGATGCATGCGATATATGCTATATGCGATGTAATAGATGATACTAGATGATGAATATGATATAGCAGCTAGGAAATAGAAGTACCTTACAGGGGCAATCCGTGATGACTCACCTCATGCTGTTGGGAATCTTTCTCTTCCTCTCAGTTTTATCTTCACTCGTTTCCAAACCACGGGTACTACTTTTCTCCCTAGCCATGTTTGCAACTTTCCCTATTCTCTAACAGGGTGACAGACTAGGTTGGTTCAGTATCCAAAATTGAGGCGTATACAAGCTACCTCAACCTATGGCGCTACCATATAGATTTCAAGCGGAGGATACACCCTTGGGTATTTAAACCAGACTTTAGTCTCGAAAATTCCAAACTTTTGCATTATAGGCATCGCCATTCGAACTCTAGTTTCCACTGTCTCAGTTGATCTCCTAGGAATTCAGTACAAACATTGCCAGGTGGCTATACCTGACCACCTAAAGTCATTCGGGCACTATAAACACCAAATAAATTGCTCCTTTAAAGGATTTAAGCTCTCCTAGACCAAGTGAGTGCACAAGACAGTGCGGGTGAGGTGCACAAAATAGTGTGATGCAAGTTAAGTGCAAAAACCAGTGAGACATGAGTGCACAAGACAGTGCGATGCAAGGTGCACAAAGTAGTGCTATACGGGTGCACAAGACAGTGCGATGCAAGTTGCACAAGACAGTGCGATATGGGTGCACAAGACAGTGCGATGCAAGGTGCACAAAATAGTGCGATACAAGATGAATGCACGAAATAGTGCGAACTCAAGGTGCACAAAACAATGTGAATGAGGTGCATAAAATAGTGCTGTGAGTGCACAAGACAGTGCGATACAAAGTGAATAAATGCACAAAACAATGCGAACTCAAGGTGCACAAAATAGTGTTGTGTAAGGTGAATGCACAAAACAGTGCAAACTTATGGTGCACAAAATAGTAATGTGGGTGCACAAGACAGTGCGATACAAAGCGAATAAATGCACAAAACAGTGCTGTGTAAGGTAAATGCACAAAACAATGTGAACTCAAGGTGTACAAAACAGTGAGAGTGAGGTGCACAAAACAGTGTTTTGGGTGCACAAGATAGTGCAATACAAAGTGAATAAATGCACAAAACAGTCCAAACTCATGGTGCACAAAACAGTGCGAACTAAAGTGAATGCACAAAATTGTGCGAGTGATTGAAGATGTATGAATGCACAAAACAGTGTGATGCAAAGTGCACAAAACATTTCGATGCAAGGGATAGATGTACGAATGCACAAAAAAGTGCGATATAAGATGCACAAAACAATGCGATACAAGATGCACAGAATAGTGCGTGATGGGGTGCACAAAACAATGCAAAAAAGTGAAGATGCATGGTATGTAAAGGGAAATGAGCAGTACTCAGAGTAATGCGTCATGTACCTTATGAATCGAGTGTGGGGCAACTTGCCACAATTTATTGAAATGTATTTAAATAAATAAATAATTACAGAAAGTAACTCGACGAAATAGGAGCAGCCAATCACGCAATTCAAATCAACCAGAATATATAAGCATGTATGCATAACGAAAAACACATGTATGCATAATCCAAAACACATGTATTAATCTGAGGGAAGATGGAAATCCCAAGAGATCATTAGTATCAAGGGGATAAAGCCTCTCATTAGACTGCAACAGGGGTCTGAAAACTCAAGCTTGAGCCAACCCTTCTCGGGGATCCAGACCATGCAAATCTTCGGCTAGTGGAAGTGGGTCAAAGTTTAGCTGGGGGCCCAAGATTGGATGTGTGGCAGATACCCTAGATGGGCATTGCATTTCATCATTGGTCTCATCTGGCATGGCAATTCCCTGGTTTAACACTGATATTGCAGCCACAACTTCTTCTGGACTTTGAATCATCACGGGTCTGCTGAGTTGAACAAAGGTGATCTAACTGGTGACTGTCTGATCAGTGGACCCAGTGAGCCCTGTTTGGCCCTTCTTTGCCATGCCACCGGCGAAGGAAACGCTAGTTGACACAATCTATCGACACTAGTTCAGAGTACCTGGGGGATATCAGAGCCTTCTGAAGCCATAGTTCCAGGACTACCTTGCAAAAAAGAAAATAGATAGCACCTCAGATATGATCACAGCTGAATGACTGCACTCTGCATTCTACCCCAAAACAGCTACCAAACTACGGATACCAAACTTGCAACTGATATGCACATTCCTGTACAGCTTCACTATAAAGCATATACCAATTAAGTGAGAACCAAAACACCCCTATGAGGGGGGTAAGGTTACCCTGTCCTAGTTTCGTCAGGAGCTAGGGTTCACTATTCAAACAAGCGGTTTCACACAATCTTATATTTGGGAATCATCCTGTCCTAGTTTGGAATAGTCACTATGGCCTACTATATGCAACTAGGCCAAATGGTCAAAACGGGTACCGTAGCAAGACTACCTAATATACTTCTCAAACCTAACACCAAAGAAGTGAAAGAAGGATCAAACGATACAGTGGTTGTCCAGGCCCAAGGATTGTGTTCCCATTGTGGCAGAGCCCACGACCGGTCAGCCTTTTGTCAAGCTTTTAGGCAAGCCTTCGGCAAATAGTCCAGGAATAGCAGATGGCAAACACAGAGACTTAAACGCACCAATGCAAATGCAATGCAAAGAAACATATAAGTGTAAATAAAATTTCATATCATGAATTTCAAGTCAAGTTCTCTAATTTCCTCAACAGAGTCACCAGAAACTATAGCTCGGCTTTTTCGCGCCCGCTTTCGAAAGCTCGAAAGAAAGCCCTACAGTTCGGACTCCTGCGGTTCTGAATCTAATCTCACAAGTGCAATGTGAAATTGATAAACACCAAAGAGTCCAAATTCGGCAAATCATTTGGAAAATTGATTTTGAATCAAAAATACCAAAATTGGACTACTTTTGCAGATCAGAGTTGCCACCTAAATATTTTATTTTGAAAAAATTTAGGAAACCCATGACTCGTGCCAAAAATTTAGGTACGAGAGGAGAAGGTCATGAATTGAGCACCCCCGCTCGCCCGATCAAAGATCGGCCTCTACTATTCATGATATGATTTTTATCAACATTATATGCCCTTATTCCAGTTTATTAGGCTAGCATTACTACGTGATGCGCGCATTCAAGTATAGACTAGTTTGCAAGAATTGGAACAATTCAATCCATGTTTGTTTCTACGAAAAGGGTTTGATTTTGCCATCTCAAGTGGGCTTAAAGTTTTCGAATTTGCCACTTGACAAAGTGGGCTTAAAACGTTCACTAAATCATTCCAACTCAAGCAACAAGCCTTCATCCACAGGCACTCAAACAGTTTAACAAATAAGCATTTAGCCTCGTGGTAAGCATGCTAGTCATGGCAATCACTCACACTCATGCAAGTATGCTAAAGCGCTAAAAACTCAGCTAGTACTCCAAGCCAAGACAAAACAAAAGAGTTAGAAACTATGCATAATTCCTAATTATACCAAATGTCTAATGCAACACATGCAATAATGCAACTAATAGGCTTGGCTACTAATATGGCATATGAGACAATTTGATAACATGCGGTTTAAACACGTATTCAAAGAAGTATTGAACTAACAATGTAGTTAGAATAATGCGCCAATCCCCGGTGCATGAAATACAAATGAATGTATGCAAACATGCGATATGCTAATTGAAACGTGATGCTCCTAATCTAACCATCAAAACCGGATAAATAAAAGGGAAAAAGACGTGGGGTTGGAAGACATACACATTATTACAACTTTGCACTCTCACGAAGGAGAGGCCGATTGAATAAACTATAAAATAGCTAAGCTAAACTACTTAACTAATTATTACAAAACTTGAATGAATAATTAACTAACTACCTAAGCTAATTAATTAAGAATTTAACTAGGCTAAGCTAATTAAATATTACAACATAAACTAATTAGGCTAATTAGTTAAGCTAATTAATTACAACACAAACTAATTAGCTACAACTAATTAATTACAACAAATAAATAATTAATTAATTGCTAATTAAAATAATTAACTAGCTAACTAGTCTCGGGAGGTGAGGGAGGCCCATGCATGCTCCGTTTCCACCCAAAGAACATCCACTGTTTTGCTGTTGTATGCCTCTGTTACACAACACTTACACTTTTTCTTCTCCAGATCAACTCTGCCGTGCTTCACAAGCACATTACTCAAAAATCATTGGTGGCCGACAAGCTAGAAGTGGCAGCCGGCCAGCCACCATTGAGGGGTCGCTGTCCAACACTGATGGCCTGCCGACTAGTAACAGTGGCCGGCCGGCCACTAATCATCAGCCACTAATGACATACCTTTTCTTTTGCTACAACAGAGAGCAAACAGGGCAAAGAGAGGGTATTCTCACAGGTTATTTGTACTGTGTATCCCTCCTTATCATCAAAATATCCCAAAGGAGTGATACACTTAGTCCTTAAACCATCAATCAAGCAATTTCACTGAATGATGGCTAAGGAACCAAGATGTACAAGTTTAATGAATGCATAAACAAGACTAAACACCATCACCCTATCATGCATGATCAAGAGCAATGAAGACCTAGAAAACTTGGCACATTTCATCACTTGAGTATGAAATGCCTTAATTTTCCTTGTGTTCAATTAACATCTAATTGAACACTTCAAAACACAACCAATTTCTTATCTTCCATTTTTATTTACTCATTTTAGATTACTAACCATTCTTTAACCAATTAAGTTCATTGGTGAGTAAGTCCTCTAAAAGAGAAGGAAGTGACAAACAAGAGGTAGTTTAAGACAAGAGAGAAGTGTCATGCTGCTGATAATGAACCACCAAAAGAGGATTAAACGATTAAGCATGGACCTCAATCTCAAGCTTACACAATCCCAAGGTCGAAACAACCTTCAAAGCAACTGAAAAAGTCAAGAAATGAGGGAGATTGCAGAGATTAATAGTGCTGAAATTAAGTGAGAAAAGCACTAAAACATGATAATCAACTCAAACAAGTGGTGTCTAAAGCCCTAAAACACCAAGCTTGTGAGGACACTTACACTACAAGCATGCAAAATAAGACTCAAATGTACTAAACAGCCAAAAACAAAGGCAAAACAATCTTAAACAAAGCCTAAAACATGTTGGAATTAAGCTACAAAAGGCTAGAAAATTAAGCTAACACATAGAGCTAACTAGGCTAGCAAACAAGACACAAGGAGGGGAGGCTAACCCTTCTAAATTTGGACTTCCAAACATGATTTTCACCACTGAAATTACTCTGAAATTCAATATTTAAAAGCCCAAAAAAAGATAATGCAAAGGTAGGAAACAGAAGGGTAAAGGCCATGAGAGCAAGGTATAAAGAAGGGTGAACCACCCCTCAACCCTATTGACCTTAAAACCACAAGTTCCAATCCAAAAGTATAGGTTTTATACAGCCCAAAAAACAATAGAAAAGATGGAAAACAAGTGGTGTAAAGATGGTACAAAAGCAAGAAAATGTATACCTCTTGAAGAGGAATGAATCCTTAAGTCACAAACCACCAATTTCACACTCTCAAGTGTTTCAAGAGTTCAATTCCAAGCTCAAATAACTTTAGCAAGAAGTTCTCAAGGTTTAGTTTAGAGTGTTTGGGCAATGGCTATGCAAGTTGAAAGAGAGAGAGGACTTTTTTGCTCCCAAAGTTTTTCTAACCTTGAAATATGAGAGATAGGTCATGTATATATAGAAAACATGAGCCTTGGTCGAAAATATCTATTCAGAAACAGCTGGAGCAGTGGAAATAGCAGGAGAAAATATTTGCAAAAAAATCTGTTTTTTAACACTTATGGCCGGCAGACTATCAATGATGGACAGGCCACTAATGATGGACGGAAAGACACATTAGTGGACGGAACCCTCCCAAAAGTGGGTCAATCTACTCAAAAAAAGGTCAAAATTTTCACCACTGGCCGGCAAGCCACCACTGGTGGCTGGCAAGACACATTAATGGCCAGCCACAAAAATTTGTTTCCTAGGCTTGACTTCAAATAGGCATATATCCTTCATTCGGACTCCTTTTCAGGTCATTCTTGAGTCTAAATTGAAGCCCCAGAATTCTAAGTGGGCAAAGAGATATTCCTATTTTAGTGAAGGTTGCTCATTTTTGTCCTAACTAGATTCATGCCTAACTTCTCCCAAACTAGTTTTCTTCCCTCCCATCCTATTTTCTTCTACTCTAAACCTCTAAATAAGATGTTTTTTTTAAAGATTTTTCAAAAATTTCACCTCTCTTCCATTTATCTCCACTTTGTCCTTACTCGGTTTACCAAAAAGTGAAATTATAACGAAATGTGAGCCTCAGAACATCGTAGAAATATTTGGCAAAAATATTTTGAAAGAGAGGGTTTTAAGGTCTAAAATAGTTTCGATCCAAATTGGTTTTGGTCAAAAATGGGGTGTTAGGTTGGGATTAGAGCTTCCTGCTAAAGAAATTGAGCGATTGCATAGCACAACTTTCATCATCGAGGGATTAATCAGTGGCGCCCCAGTTTTAAGGGCGGTCAAAAATGGGGTGTCTACAGTTTCAACATTTGTGGTGAATTTGATCAACAATCATCTTTGCCCTAACACTGGAACTGGCTTTGCCTTGATTTGAGCTTGGTTCACCATTCTCTTACGTTTGTCTTCATCCTTTTCTTTTGCTCCATTTTTAGAATTGGTTCTTTTTATGGTACTTCCTCGCATTGGCTTTCCCGAATTCAGACAAAAGTTCCCTTCCTCACAGTTGATTGGATTTCATTTGAATGGATGCCCCTGGCTTGATGGTTGACTTCTTTCTTTTCATTTTTTCTTTTTTCCTTTGTTCTTTTTTTTTTCTTTTCTCCTTTTTTTCTCTTTTGGTTCCTTTTCTTTTTCCTTTCTCTTTTCTTTTCTTCTTTCTTTTCTTCATTTTGGTTTCTTTTATCCATTTTCCTTTTGATGTAATGAAAACACCAAGGGAAGAAATTCTATGATTGTGAGGTCTGAAAGCCATCTTGTACTTGCAGGTCTGAAAGCCTCCTTGTGCTTGCCAAAATGATCGCCTAACGATGAAGAGAATCCCCAGAACAATGTAGAACATCACGCACAATTTTGAATCTATCTTCTCAACTTTTGCAAAAGAAACAGTTTAAAATTCTTGAAATCATCAATGACTTTGCACTGATAAGTCAGAATTCACTCAAACTATTCGTGGGATCCTTCTCAACACTTGAGCTTATTAATAGAATTTCATTCGAAAAAAACAAATTAAAAAACAAATTCAAAGCCTTTTTCTATTTGTAAAAGGTCACACATGCATCATTATAGGCATAATAAAATGATCAAAAACTTGATTCCCACTTTTATAAAGATGAAGACCTGAGGGTACACGAGAGCGACTCAAAGCAAAAGACTCAACTAACGCAACAACACAAGAAAAGCCAATGAAAATAAAACACATAACTCAACTATTTATGTGGCACGATTCAAAACAAAATCAGCATCCTTGAGACAAAATGGGATTTGCTATCACGCCCCAAACTTGCTCCTAACAGTTTGGGCATGACCCACTCAAAAACGGACACTTAACCTGGTATACATACATACGGGGCCTGAACGGAAGCATTAAGTATAATAAGATAACATGAAATAAAAAGGACTATATCCATTGAGCGACCACTATCATGCCAGGATCACCAACAGTGCATCAAATGATAAATACTTACATACACATATACAAACCCCGCCCCTTGTTGGGCGTACAACAAAAACATTAAAAACTTAACATATAATAGACAATCAGAGTGCAAGAAAAAACTTAGCAAAATTCCAAAGAAATGATTAGGCTTCACCCAAATGCCTGGACACACAAAGATTGGTGAAAGGTAGGCGAGCATCGAGGGTTAAGGCTGACTTCTAGACTTGCTACCTACAGAAACAAATAACATACAGAGTGAGACAATCTCAGTGAATAATAGTACTTAAACAATTCAATGCTTAACTTGAATTATGATACGTATCAATGCTTATATAAATAAAGAGAGCGTATGATTAATTTGATTCTGTCCTAAGTCCAGAATGGTCTTGTCGGTTCACAATTTCACAAATTGGCCCTAGGCCCAATGGTTCACACATTCACACAGTGGCCCTCGGCCTAACAGATTCTTAACTTCACAAATTGGCCCTCGGCCTCATAGGTTCACAACTTCACAAATATTCATAATTTCACAAATTGGCCCTTAAACAGAACAGCATTAAGCCTAGAATGGCATATAGCCCTTTTCATGTACGTATGAACTCAAGCGGTGGCTCGTACAGATTCTAGAGGTGGCTCCCACGAAAGTGTAGCACTTAGCTCCATACAGCACTATGTTCCATACTAACAGATCAGACAGAATGGCCATAGGCCTCATAACTTTCACAGAACGGCCATAGGCCTCATAACTTTTACAGAACGGCCATAGGCCTCATAACTTTTACATTGGCTTTAAGCCCAGTTTACATATGTATGGAGTCAAGAGGTGGCTCATACAGATTCTAGGGGTGGCTCCCACCAAAGTGTAGCACGTAGCTCCATACAGCACTTTGCTCCATATCAGAAATACAGAATGGCCTCTGGCCCAATAGTTCGTATAGAAGCACATAGTTGCTTCTCATTATTCACATGAGTTAACATAGTTACGTTACGTTCAACAGAGTGCTAATAGCAACTATTAACAAATTAGACTTCATAATGCACTCACATCCCATTTGTTTGTCGTGAAGTTATGCCACCAGTTCATAGATAACAGAATGTTTGTATTAACTAGTAACATGGTTGTCTCGTAAATAGCAATACATAACATTAATGAGAATCAAAGATGAATGTACCATTAACAGAGGCATATATGTCATTCCATTGCATTTAATAAGGATAGACCAATTTACATTCGAACGTGGTCACATTGTAACATTAAACTTTTGCATACATGTCCTAAAATCTGAACGATCTAGGTTTCATAGGCGACATGTTCGTTATTGACAGAATAGAATGATTGCAAAGTCATACTGATATGTGCCAATCTTTCAACATTCACGTTGATTTCCAATCGACATAACTATTCGTGTAACACTTACAAGGAACAGAGCATTAGTGACAATAATTATCAATGGTAGATAAAGTGTACATTTTCGTACTATTACTCACAGTGTTGAGATGACGTGTTACTTCCTCCCGGAGTGTGTCCTGCACACACGCAAAACTTGTACATTAGTTCCCTTTTCTTTGTTAAATCATTTCCTGAATCTTTACACTTTGCATGAATTTACAACCATCTTAAGTTCATCAGAAAAATATTCTACAAATACCAGAGGGTTGAGCATGCAAAACGGAGCGAACCATTTTTCCAGTCCGGGCCGCACGTGCGGCCGGACCCTCCGCTCGTGCGGACATGTACCGCACGTGCGCCCCCCCACCGCTCGAGCGGCCAAAAACAGTATGCATTTCCAATTTTTTTCTTCTTTGTCCGCACGTGCGGCTATGACCTCCGCACGTGCGGTGGTGACCCCTGTTTTGGGGCAGCTCGGTTCCAACCCAAATTTCAACATCACGAAATCATTTTACATGCAATCTAAGATGAAATTAATGCAATTCATTAACCTAACGCCACCATAGCATGAATTGGAACTTGAGCATCAGAAACTACACATGTTTAGAAGCTTCCCCAAGTCATAACCTTGCCAAATTCCATCTTTTAATCTAAGTTTTTTACATCCATAAAACATAACACAATTCATAAATATAAATTCATGGGGTTGGCATAACAACCAAAACTTGAAGTATAATTTCTTACAACACCTAAATTAGTTTCAACCCAACTAATTGATGAGAAGCCACTTTGTAATCGAACATGAATCACACCCACTTCTCAATTACAAACCGTAAGTGTATAAATATGAACCTAATAAATCCTTCCTCACAAATGGAAAGGGGAATTTTCACACATGATCAAGAGAGAGCTTGTCTAGAGTAGATTTAACATACCTTGAGTTCAAATTCTACAACCCTCACAAGGTTTCTTAACTTTCTTCTTGTGGAACTTCCTTCCAAGCCCTATTCTTCCCTAATTCCTCTCTCTCACGAATTTGTCTTGAAAATGAGTCTAAGTCAATATGCAAGAAACACGAACATTTATATAAAATGTGAATAAGGACAAAATTTTAATCGTTTAATCATCCCACAATTGAAATTTCGTAAACATGCTTAATATTACTTAAAAATTATGCTGATCACATATATAAAATCAATTTCAGATAATTAAGCTGTTAAGGCCTCCAATTTCTGATTCAAATGTGTCAATAGTGACAGATAATGTTCTTGTGAAACAGATAGACATCCTAAAACATTGAGTTCGTTTTCTTAATCTTAATTTCTCGTCAGATTTCACAGCAAGCATTTAAAAGCACAAAATAAGAACGGAACATATATCAGAAAACATGTGCGAGGGTCGGGTTATTACATTTTCACTCTCCAAGTCCATTGGCAAAATTAAAAAACAACTTCGAATAGCCTATGATAGAGTCCAAACCTGCCTTCAAGTCAGCATTAACATCCACACCCAGTAGGATTGATTCCAGGCTTCTATACTGAGTCTCATAGATTAAGCCTCACAATTACCCCGGTTGTCCCTACACATCTCCTCGGTTGTGCTGGCTAAGGTCAAGGTTGGTTGTTGGCAAGCCATGGATGGGATTTATGTTATGGGATGGCAAAACAACTTTAGGATTTTCAGGTGGGGTAATGATCTTATTGTCAATCAAGTATTGAATTTCATGGCGAAGGCGAAAGCAACGGTCGGTAGAGTGACCGTACTGTAGATGGAATGTGCAATATTGGGTAGAGTCATATTTAGGTGGGAGAGGATTAGGGAGAGGTTGAGGATTGAGTGGTTTGAGATACCCTTCTACATCAGTACCTTCAAGGCGAGGGTTGGGCTCATATAGAGATGGGTGAAGGTTCGTTTTTGGGAGGAAGAAGCATCGGGTTTGGGAACATTGGCAAATGGGTTGGCCGGTGTTGGCTGGGTATTCATGGGCATAGGACTGGACTCAGGATGGGTGTTTATGGTCAAGAATCCCTTTTCATTGCTTGCCTCCCGATTCAAAATACTCTCAACCTGATTGATAAAGTGTCATCCATAGTCTTTGCAACAACTGCAAGCACTTGCTGCTTGTTCAACCCTTTGACCTTCAAGGTTTCAACGGCCCACCGAAGATGTGCATAGGGATCAATACTTATCCCAGACTTATTCTTGCTACTTGCTTCGACCATGTTCACTTTTGATTGGCTCATTTCACCTTTATCTTGTCCCAAGATTGGAGAATACTTTGATGGGATCGGAACCCCAAAGGTTAAATCTACCACCATTCTTTGATGGTCTTCAATCATTCTCAACATCTCGGCGGCAGTGGGTTCGGCCATTTGGCGTTCTTGATGTACCCAAACCGGATTGGATGCATCCATCATGCACAAATTGGTATTTTGAACAATTAACACCTTTGGCTTAGGCAGATGGGTTGGGGTGATGTATGTGCTGGGGTCGATGGAAGGAGGTAGTGTATGGATGAGGTTAAGGTAAGGATAAGGTATTTGGTCATGGATGGGAGGTGGGTTGGTTGTAACAATGGGTTCTTGAGGTGGAGCTATTTTGTGGTTGTCGATAAGATTTTTGAACCTCATGACAAAGACAGTAGCAACGATCGGTGCCATGACCGCTCTGTTGATGGTACAAATAGTATTTGGTGGGGTTATGTCTAGCAGGGAGTGGGTTAGGAAGAAGTTGGATATCAAGGGGTTTGAGATACCCTTTTTCCACTAGGACTTTTAGTGCACTAGTCAGGCTCATCTGGAGGGGGGTGAAAGTTCTGCCTTGAGTTCGGGTTAGGCTGGCTATTTGTGCGTTGGTACTGGCGAAAGGGCCGGCAATGGTGATGGCATTGATTTCAGTGGGTTTGGGAATAGTGCTACTGCTAGCATTGGTATTCCCAAAAAACAACCTCCTTGTTGGTTCACCTACTCTAGGAATAATCCCTTTGTTGAATGCACTCTCGATCTGAATCCCCAATTCATGCAAATTTTTAAAAGTAAACAGTGGAGTGACTATTAACTTTGACCTTTTGTAACATATCTGGCTTAAGGTTCTGCACCACTATCCGCACTTGGTCCCTCTCAGAAGGCTGATCGGTCATTTGTGCTGCCTTTGCTCCCCACCTTGCAACAAATTCCACAAAAGGTTCTTCAGGATTCTGGTGGGTTGCTTCAAGCTCTTGGGTGGTCATTTCAATTTGGGTATTGTAAGAATACTGATTGACAAATGCCTTAGCCAAATCTTCCAAGTTCTGCTTCACTTTATCCTCTAACTTGGCGTACCAAGTGGCTGCAATACCCAACAGGGTTCTTCCATACAGAGAGAGTTTTTGAGGCTGAGTTAGACCCATCCGTTTTAGGACATCCAAGAAAAGCCGACTATGTACCATAGGATCTCCAAACCCGTCGAAACGGTCAATGTGTTGCATTTTCAACTTGTCTAGGAGCCTTACGGCAACCTCGGTGTAGCCATCCTCAATGTCGGGAATGAAGTTAAGTCCTTGTGCCTTTTTGAATTGCTTCTCAAGGTTAGCAATTTTTAACAAGGTCGGATCGAGCGCATTAACATCAAGGGGAAAAAGCTCCTCATTAGGCTGCACCAAAGGTCTAAAAACCGAAGCCTGAGCTATTCCTTCTTGAGGATCTGGACCTTGCAAATCTTCAGCTGGTAGAGGTGGGTTAGAGTTCGGCTGGGGGCCCGAATTGGATGTGTAGTATATGCCCCAGATGGGCGTTGCATTTCAACACTGGTCTCATCCTGCATGGCAATTCCCTGATTTAGGGCTATTATCATAGCCACAACTTCTTTTGGACCCTAAGCCATCACGGGTTTGCTGAGTAGGATGGGTATAACCTAAGAGTTGACTAACAAGGATTTTGACCTGGTTTATACTTGATATATCTGAACTAGATTAGTCTAGACAGGTTTGACTAGATTAGGCTTTTTGGAATGGTTCTTCGGGCATTGGATGGATCTTTTATGAGTTGGCCTTTGGGGATCCAATGGACCGGACCTTTGCTGAGTTGGGTACAACTCCTTCTTTAGCTTAGACAAACCTAGCATTAAAAACAAATGCCTCTTCAGATCATGATACTGGGTATACTGGTCAAAACAAAGCAAGATACAATTTTTGGCCCCGGTTCTGGTTCTGGTATGTTTCCGCCATATCAAATACAAACCCTTGGATTTTGACCCAAATTCT
Organism: Camellia sinensis; assembly: GCF_004153795.1. Taxonomy (NCBI): domain Eukaryota; kingdom Viridiplantae; phylum Streptophyta; class Magnoliopsida; order Ericales; family Theaceae; genus Camellia; species Camellia sinensis. The sequence goes on along the minus strand of NW_021026363.1, from coordinate 26,196 downwards.
GATTCTAATATGACCCTTAAGTTTGAAAGGAATCGCCTCAAGATTAAAACTCTCCCAGGATTGCATCACACATTTCCAAAGATTTCACATTTTGCACAAAAGCACTCAAAACACACCTATAAGAGGTTAGGGTTTCCCTGTCCTAGCTTTAGAGGGATCTATAGCTTTACTATTCAAACAAGTGGTATCATAACAGCCTAGTAAATATGAGGGCATCCTATCCTAAGTTTGAAAAGTCACTAAAGCGTACTATATGCAGTTAGGCCGATTGGTCAAAAGGGGTACCTCAGCAAGACTACCTAATATACCTCTCACACCTAACACCGAGAAGTGCAAGGAGGATCAAACGGTACAACGGTAATCTATATCCAATGGTTATTTTTCCAACATGGCAGAGCCCATGACCGGTCAGCCTTCTAGCAAGCTTTTCGGCAAGTAGATGGCAAACACAGTGACTTAAGCGCACCAATTCAAATGCAATGCAAGGAACATATAAGTGTAAATAAAATTTCACATCATGAGTTTCAAGTCAAGTTCTCTAAGTCCCCAGCGGAGTTGCCAAAAATGGTAGCTTGACTTTTCGTGCTCCTTTCGGATATGATCAGCCCTATAGTTCGAACTCCTGTGGTTCTGAATCTGATTTCACAAGTGCAATGTGAAACAGGAAAAATACAAAAAGAGTCCAAATCAGGAAATTCATTTGGAAAATCGATGTTTGAATCAAATGTCAAAAATGGAGTACATTGCCAAATTTCAAAGTCGCCACCTAAATATTTTTGTGAAATTTACGAAACCCAAGACTCGTGCCAAAGGCCATTAGTCCGTCATCACCAAAGTGTCTCGGCTCGGGAACTTAGGTACAAAAGGGGAAGGTCATGAATTGAGCACCCCACTTGCCAGATCAAAGATCGGCCTCTGCCAATCATGATGTGTTTTTTATTTACATTATATGCTCTTGTTCTGATTTATTAGATATTTTTACTATGTGATGCGCACACAAGGTATAGACTAGTTTGCAAAAAATTAGAACACTTCGATTTCATGTTTGTTTGAAAATTGTTTTAATATGCGTCACTTGAAAAGGCGAGTTTGTATGCACATTAATCAATTTGACCCAATTTTTGCCATTAGCCTTCATCCACTGACATTCAAGCAGATATATCAATAGAGCACTTAGCCTCATGGTATTCATGCTTATTATGGCAACAATCATAAGCACGCGGTTATGCTAAAGCAATAAGTGCTCACCTTGTACTCCATGGCACGTATTCAACGAAGTAACAAACGATAATGCTTGTTAGAATGATGAATCGAGCCTCAATGCATGCAAGACAAGTGTATGTAAACATGGAAAATGCTAAGAGAAACATGATGTTCTAAAGAAACCATCGTAAGCAAATAGGTAAAAGAGAAAAAGGCGTGGGGTTGGAAGACGTACACGTTATTACATATTAGCCCTCGTCCAAGAGGGTCCGAATGAGTATCTGAATGTCTGGTTTTAAACTAATTATTATAGAGCCAAGTAAATGAATAACTAAATAACTAGCTAAGCTATAATTAACTATCTAGCTAATTTATTGCAACAATGATATTACAATAATCCAAGGAATAAACCAATAATTGCGCAAAATGTTCCTCAGAAGCTGCTTTGTCTGCCCTAGGTTTTGCTCTGTTTCACTTTCAGCCACTACCTTTTGTTTTCTACAAAATACATTCCTGACCCAACATTCATGACCAACCGGCCCTCATTGAAGCCCGGCCAGGCCTACAAGAGGCCGATTATGCCTCAATATCATCCAAAATTTTGTTTTGTGCTCTAAAGTGAAAATAGTGCAGACAAAGTGTTTTGGACTTTGTTTGTCCCTCTTACCCTTCTTTGTCATGGAAAGCCTCAAGAGAAGGACAAAGTCATTTCCGAAATCATCAATGAGCAAATTGATTGCTTGATGAGTTAGGGCATGATTTTGGACAAAAATTAATGAATGCAATGAATCAATAACCACCCCTCCCTCCTATCATGGGGTAAGCTCAAAGAGAGAGGTATAGACGCTTCAAGGTTCATCAAAACATCATGAATTGATGTATGACGACTCTTGACACGATTTACTCAACATAACATCTTACCAAACCCCAGCAGTATGCCTTATGTTCTTTATGTTGGTCGGTTCATTTTAATCCAATTCATTAGTCCTTGCCATTCTTTAATCCATTTGTCCAAGATGATAATTACGTCCACTAAATGAGAAATGTGTCAAACGGGAAGTGCTTCTCAACATTAAAGAGAGACAATGCCGTTGGCAATGAACCTCCGTAGAGATTAAGCCATTAAGCATAGATCTCTAACTCATGTTTTGAACAACCACCAACCGATTGAAACAACTCTCAAATTAAAGAAATGAATAATAGGTTGCTTGTTAAGATAAGGTTCTTAAATATGGAAATTAAACAAAGAAAGGCCAAGAACAACATACAACAAGTTATATATGAGAACTTATGATACAACAAACAAACTAATCAAAGCATAAATTAATTAGATAAATTAGGACAGCTCTAAAACAGTCCCTAATATACAAAAATAAAAAATAAAAAAAAAATAGTAGCTAAAACCAAGAGAAGGTAAGTAAAAAGAGTAGCGAAAAATCTATAGAACAAAGCCTAAGGAGGGGTGGTTAACCCCTCCACTTTTTGAAATTTTAAATCACATATTTCAGCCCCAAAACAACAGTCCTAAAACAGCCCAAAAACAGTGGCTAAAAGTGTGTTTAAAGAGCACAGAAAGATAGACAAAGGCAAGAGATATAAATCTAGTAAGCAAAATCAAGGAGAGATGGCTAACCCCTCCACTTTTGAGACTTTTAAACCATCTTTTCCAACCTTTTTTATCTCTGAAAATCAGTATGAAAACCACAAAAAAGAGTCCAAAAACGAAGGATATGAGCTATGGGATAAGGTGCAAGAAAGGGTGTTAAGCCTCTCTACCTTTGGTAGCTCTTCAACCCCAAGTTCCAACACTTGAAATAGGTCCAAAATAGTAGGAAAACACAAGAAAAAGATAGAAAGGAATTGAAATGAAAGCAAGGAAAAAAGGTGACAAGCTTATACCTCTTGAAAGAGCAAGCTTTGGTTGTTGATCAAACTTGATTCCAAACACCCTCAAGTTTATGAAACTTAGGTTGAAATCTCAACAAAAAGCTCCAAAAACAAGCTCTAATGGTGCGTGTATTGTGTATGTATAGCTAAAAGGTGATATGAGGTCAAGAAAGCCTTTGGAAGGAAGATGGACGTTCTATCATTGCCTAAGCCCCTTGGAAGTTTTTCTAAACTTAAAATTGAAGTGGGAAGTCCTATTTATAGAATTTGAGCCAATTTGGTCGAAAATATCTTCAAACAAAGATATTTGTTCAATTTCCGGCAGCTGTCTGTCTGGCGCCATTGAGACTCGGCTGGGCCTCAATAATGCACAGCCGGGCCTAAAAATACAAGGCAAGGTCTAAAAAAACACTCTGGAGAAATCTTCATTGAGGCCCGACCAGGCCTCAATGAGGCATGGTCGGTTCTCAGTGGAGGTCTCAATGACTACACTTCAGGCTTGATTTCAAACGGGCATATCTCTCTCATCTGGACTCGGTTTTAGGTGATTCTTAAGTCTAAATTTAAGCCCCAGAAGTCTACTTTCCAGTGGAGGTCGCCTCATATCTAAATTTGAAGTGTGCAAAGAGATGTGCCGATTTTAGTAGAAGTTTCTCATTTCTATCTTAATCGGATTGATGCCTAACTTCTCCGAACTAGTTTTCTTCCCTCTCCTCTTATTTTCTTCAACTCCAAACCTATAAATAAGATGTTTTACAGATTTTTACAAAGAGTTCACCTCCCTTTCATGTATCTCCACTTTGACCTTACTCGATTTACCGAAAGTATAATGTTTTACACGAAATGCGAGCCTCGAACATCATAGAAGCATTTGGAAAAATATTTTGAAAGGAGGATTTCAAGGTCTAAAATAGTTTGGCCAAAATAGGGCGCAAGGTTTGGGATTAGTGCTTAAATCCAAATTTCTTCACTGAGAATTCAAAAGATTGCAGTGTAATTTTCATCATCGGGTGTTTGGAATAAAGTGTCCAAATCTTAAGGGCTGTAAAAAATGGGGTGTCTACAGTTGCCCCTCTTTGATAGAGCTCAAATAGTCATGAAATGACGTGAGTGAATGTCAAAACCCGATGACGACCCTTTTGACAAGGCTGTAAGACTTGGGCAAACAAATAAGATGCAGGTGTAGTTGGTTGAACCCGAGGGTTGCCTACATATCCCATTGCAAGGAATCAAACTAGCGTAATTCAGGGGTAGGATGCAAACAATACACAATGTAACGAAAAAATGCAAATGATATACAATGTAAGCAATCTAAGCCACAAGCAGTGCTTACCACGTAAATATCATAAGGGAATGGAGATGCAAATCAAACTATGTTTTATATGGAAAAGAAGTGTGGGCATGAGCCAAATGATGCCTAACACAGGCTTAGTGCCTACATCCTCAATACTGGCCTCAGCGCAGCATGGATGCTTGCACATAACAAAACCATGTTTTAACGTGAAAGAGGTGCAAGCACCTGCAAAACTATGTTTTTCGTAGAAAGAGAAAGAGCACAAGTAATTGGGTGGTATGATATAAGTGAGGAATAATCTACTGGGGAAAGATATACTGGGAAATAACAGTGAAATGGGATAATAATGACCCTAAATGCATTTATGCAAAATGGATAGATGCAAAAAGATAGAGTATGATACAATGGATACAATGAATAAGGGGCGCAAGTCGAACCACATCTTACCTAGAAAAGATATGGACACAAAACAGAGCACGTCTAACACAGAAAAGGTGTTGACACCCTCAATATTGCCCTCAATGCTGCATGGGCACTTACACATGACAGAACCATATTTCAACGAGGGAAAGGTATGGATGCATGCCAAACTAAGCTTAACATGGAAAGGATCCAGGCGATAAAATGGATGTTGATGTAATGAATGTAATGAATAGTGTAGTAGATGCATGCAATATATGCTATATCCAATGTAATAGATTATAATAGATGATGAATATGATGTAGCAACTAGGAAATGAAAGTACCTTAAAGGAGCAATCGGTGATGACTCACCTCATGTTGCTGGGAACCTTCCTCTTCTTCTCGATTTTATCTTCCCGCGCTTCCAAACCATGGGTACTACTTTTCTCCCTGGCCATGTTTACACTTTTCCCTATTCTCCAACAGGGTGACAGATTAGGTTAGTTCAGTATCCAAAATTGAGGCGCGTACAAGTTACCTCAACATATGGGGGCTGCCATATAGATTTCAAGCCAAGGATACACCCCTGGGTATTTAAACAAAACTTTAGTCACGTAAATTCTGAACCTTTGTGTTCTAGGCATCACCATTCAAACTCTAGTTTCCACCGTCTCAGTTGATCTCCTAGGAATTCACTACAAACATAGCCAAGTGGCTATACCAGACCACCTGAAGTCATTTGGGCACGACAAACACCAACGGAATTGTGCCTTTACAGGATTTAAGGTCTCCTAGATCAAGTGAGTGCACAAGACAGTGCGAGTGAGGTGCACAAAATAGTGCGATGCAAGTTGAATGCACAAAACAGTGTGACATGGGTGCACAAGACAGTGCGACGCAAGGTGCACAAAGTAGTGTTATACGTGTAACGACCCCAAAATGAGTATAAGAAGTCATCCTTGTTTAACTATGAGATAATGTTTTTTAATTTAATTATATCTATTGGAATTGAAGAACTATCTGTTGAGTTATGACTTTAAAACTAGAATTGACGACCTTTGTGGGTTCAGAAATTAAAATTGAGTACTTACATATATTAATGGGAACTTTTAGAACTGTTTGGGAAAATTAATTGGAAATCTAATTTGTCTAATTCGTTAATGAGCGTTCGGTTGGTTAACTTCGTACTGCAAATTGAAGGCCTTAGAGGCTTCGGAAACCAGAACATGGGACATATTTATGATCAGTACAATTTTTAGAGTCATCTGGGAAGTTTAATTGAAATTTAATTGTGATAAAGCTTATATAATTAAATATATAGGTGTACATGAGTTATATGAGTAGGACTCATTTTTTGGAGCTCAAAAATATCTAAGAAGAGAGGAAGACCCGTGAGAAAGAGAGGCCAAGAGAGAGTGAGAGAGAGAGTTCACCATTGTTGGGAGCTTGAAGATGACTCGAAGAAATTGAAGAGAGAAGAAGGAAATCAACCATGCAAGCTTGGGGAAATTAAAGAGAATTATGAGAAAGTGAAAGAGCGAACTAAGGTATGATAAGTTATCTTGAATCCTTATGTTTGAGGCATCAATTTCATGAAACCATGATAATAAGGGAAGCTTTGAGCCCATTTGAGTGAGGGTTCTATTTATATATTTGATTGACCCTTGATTTCTCAAGAGTTGCTTGATTGAAGAATTAAAGTCATTATATTTGTTTATTTTGAGGTTATGATGTTTGATGGAGATTAATAATGTGAAATTTGTTATGTATTGAAGGGTTTTGGGCTTTGATTTACATGGAATTAAGGTTTGATTTTGAAAATGAGAAGTCCCAATTTTTCAGCCATTTCCAGACTGCAAACGGTCCAGGGCCGCACGTGCGGCTCTGTTTCCCACACGTGCGGGAAACAGCTTTGTCTGGCCAACTTTGAATAAGCATATCTTTTGCTTCGGGACTCCGTTTTGATTGAGTCTTGAGCCTAAAATCAAGTCCCGGAAATCTAGTTTCCAATGGAGGTGGTCTCACTCCCAAATTTTAAATACAGAAATAGTTATGCCCAAATTATTGACGACTGTTCACTTTCTGTCAATCAGTTTTCTACCATTTCTTCACCTAAACCATTTCCCATCGATTTCTCCTATTTTCTGAGACATGGATTATAACTTATTAAGGAATAATGAGCTTGGTACCACCATGGCTAATTGAATGAACGATCAAAGAGAATATGTAAAGGATCGAGTATAATCTCATATTATGTGTTCTGCATGTACTTGTAGGTCGAGACGAGGACATCGTCCCATTACTACTGGGAGCCGATCACTGTGAGTAATAGTAGTGTATCGATTTGTTTCATTTACTTGCTGTGGTTATGATCTATGTATTGTTATTTGTGAATGGCTTGTTCCATTGATATTATGCTTTGATTGGATATGCTTGAATAATGGCATTGATATGGACCTAAGGTCGTTCTGTCCCTAGTAATAGACGTGGGCCCGAGGCCAGTATGATATGAATTGTTCTGTCCCTATTAATGCAGTGATACATTTGCCTATTGTTAATAGTAACTATTAATGTTTTGTTATCCGCAAGACAACTATGTCAACTTGTAATAAACCATGGGAAAATCTTTGTGCACTATTGAATAATAGTACTGTAGCAGTACGTTTTGCTTATGGTTAATAATTAATACTGACGTTCCGTTATCTGCAAGTTAACTATCTGAATTCATGTTGAACAAATGGAACATATGTGTATTATGGAACAATGATATCTTTGTGTATCTGGAATCATTCTGTTTTGTTAATAATGGGTCTGAGGCCAATCTATTGACATCTGGGCCTAAGGCCGCTCTATATAATATGCTATGCTTAAGGTCGTTCTGTATCATATCTGGGCTTACAGCCGATCTGTATTATGTCTGGGCTTACAGCCGTTCTGTATTATATCTGGAGTTACAGCCGATCTGTATTATATCTAGGCTTACAGCCGATCTATATTATATATGGGCTTATAGCCGTTCTGTTTTATATCTGGGCTTACAGCTGATCTGTATTATATATGGGTTTACAGCCAATCTGTATTATATTTGGGCTTACAGCCGCTCTGTATCATATCTGGGCTTACAGCCGCTCTATATAATCTGTTAGGCCAGAGGCCGTTCTGTATAATCTGTTAGGCCAGAGGCCGCTCTGTATAATCTGTTGGGCCTGAGTCCACTCTGCATAATGTGTTGGGCCTATGGTCGTTTTGTATTCTACATGGGCTTGAAGCCAGTCTGTATTATATGTGAGTCTGAGACCGTATTGAAATATAGTTATGGATAAGACTTGTATATGGTTGGTATCTGTCTATTTATTTCTTATTCAATTAACCTTTTTACATTGCTATTATTCACTGAGCTTTGATCATTCTGTTTTATGTATATTTCTGTAGGTGAGCTGTAGACACCCCATTTTTGACCGTCCTCAAGACTTGGACATCACCGTTTGAACACTCGGTGATCATCCACGTTTGTATTCGTCTTGAGTTCCCGGAGGTCTCGGCTACGCGCCTTACCTCAGGATCTCTCAACTTGCTTGTTTTGTGTTTGGTTTTGCACCAAACACTTATGTTTTGCTTTTGAGGAGCAGGGAAGGGCATGTTGGCCATCCCCACACCCCACCGGCCATGGCTTGAGGCCACCGGCTGTGTTTTGTTGCCACCGGCCAAATCTTTGCCTGGTCGGCAGTATGTTTGGCCGGCCGGCCATTAATTTGGCCAAAATGGCATTTTTGGCTAGCCGATCACTGTGCATCTACTTTTGCAGATATTTTTATGCCAGCTGTGCTAGCTGGCATACACCTTGCCCCCTCTCCATACACGTGTATGGAGGGATTTCCCTCTTGACTAGCTTGCTTTGGAAGCTTTGCAAGAGGGAGCTTCAACAAAGAGGAGGCTTCTTCCCCCTCCTCTGGGTTGAAAAAAAAGTCCAGAGAGAGCTCTGAACTAGGGTTAGGTCATAGTGTATCTATTCTATCTCTATATCTCCCTCTCTTTGCCTTAGTGTGTGTTTGTTCTTAGTTTTGCATTCAAACACCTAGTGTTACACCTTACCTTGGCTACTGAGGTGCTAAGGAGTCATTTTCAGAGTTTTGGAGCTGGTTTGAACCTAAGGAGGCTGCTAGTCTTCCATTTTTGAAGAGGGTCTACAAGGGTAACAACTTTCCCCCTTTATTCCCCATTTTTGCATAGCCTTTTTACCAATCTTGCACCTATTTTTAGGCTTTGTGTATAACATATAAAAGTCTTGTTTTTACCTGCCTAAAATAGTTGTTTCAGGTTTCTTTGAGCTTTGGGGTTGTTTGACCCCTCGTAGGGCTTGTTTGGCCCCTATTTTGTGCCATTTTGGTGAGCTCTGGGACCACCTTGTTTGGGCCTCCTCACCACTGAAATCTTGAGGGATTTTAGTGGTGAGGATGGTGGTTTAAGGTCCTAAGAAGGAGAGGGCCACCCCCTCTCCTTGTTGTCCTTGAAAAGGGCCATTTTATCCTCATGTGTGAGCACCATTTTTAAGTGCATTTTGTCGATGTCTTAGTTGTTATTTGTGCTTATTTTGTCATAATATAGCACCGTTTTTACTTGGTTTAGACACACCATGCTTGCCTTGCATACATGTCTTGTAATGCCATGATTTGCCTTAACATGTGCCTGGCATTTAGCCCATTATGCTTACTTGTTTTGGCCTAGCTTTGTGAAGCTTTTGTGCTTGTTTTAGCATGCTTAAGTTTTGTTTTTGGTTGTTTTGGTCGACCATCACATGGTTAGTATAGCCACCTTGCATTTTGGCTTGCCAGCCTTGGGTGTGTGAGTGTGGAGCATGCTTTACTTGCTTTGTTTCAGTGGTTTGGAACCATTTGCCATGTCATTTCAGTCCTCATGGTATGCTTAAATGCTTATATTTGATGCCCCTTTAATGTGTTAAGAGGTTGGTGTTTCATGCTTCATGTTTGTGCTATTGTGTATGCCTCTAGGATTACGTCATTTAGATGCCATCTAAGTGGTTCTTAGGGCCTACTTTTGCATGATTTGAGACTGTTTTGGTTCATTTTGGTCATTTGCTTCATGTGTCATATGATCATGTTTTAGGTCCTTGGGCTTGGTTGCATGCCTAGCTTGCATTGGTAGGTTGATTTGGCATCATTTCCTACATGTTCTCAGAGCTTATTATGTATGCCATATGTCCATGGTTATTCCCTTTTAAGTGTGCTTAAAAGATGCTTCTCGATGCTTAAGTGTTTAGGCCTTAACATGTGCATGCTTGTGTGTGTTTTGCCTCTCATTTCCATAGCATTTGGCCACTGTTTTGGGCCTAATAGAGAGCTGTCCAAATTAGTGTAAGTCCCTCCTTTGCATGTTGTGGCGTGCTCACCTTGTGTGTTGATTGCATACTTGACTTACCATGTATTGTTGTTGCATGTTTAAGTGACACTTGCATTTGGCACGCATTTCCTTGACTAGGTTGCATAACATGTTGCATGCCTTACACACTTGCATGATTAGGTTACATCTTGCATGTTGATCATTAGCATAGTTATTACATGCTTGCATGCTTGCTAGCTTAGGCTGTGTGCCTAGCATACTTGTCTTCATGTTCATATTGCATGCCTAGTTCGCATGCCTAGGTTGCATTGCATTGGCATGCATGCCTTGCCTCTTGATCAAGTGATAAAGGTTGGGCCATTTGTTTGTTTAAGTGCATTTCATTCGACATTGAAATGGCACACTTGGTTTCTTGGGCCATCACGCATTGAAATGCGCAATTGATGGTTCGAGAATCGAGGACCATTCTCCTTCGAGTCATAAACATGATAAGGAGTGTGGTTGGGGCAAACATTGCTTGAAATGCATTGCCATGCCATGTATTTGCCCTCTGCAGCTGTCAAAACAGGATTCTGCAGAAAAGCTTTGGCCGGCCGGCCACCTATACTTCCGACCGACCAAACATTTTTGGCTGAGAGCTTAACAAATGGTCGATGACCATCCGGACATGGTCGGTGAGGTTTCCACTTGGTCGGTGGTGATCCACAGTGTCCATGGAGCATACCTTGGGAGTTGTGTAATTTTCAGAGGAGAAGGGCAGGGGAAACAGAGGCAAACTTGTGCATAGTGGTGGGTTTCCGAGCGGAACTGAGCGCGCATACATTGGGCCCTCTTCCCGAGGCTGCTTTTACTACTTAATTAGCTTAGTTAATTTGCTTAACTAGTTAATTGTCTGTAATATTTAGTTAGCTTGATAGTTAGTTAAATTATATTATTCTTTCGGTCCCTCCGAGCGGGGGCAAATTTGTAATAAGTGTGGGTGCGTATGTGCTTGTCTTCCAACCCCCATTTCTTTCTCCCTTTTACTTACCTGCTTTGATGGTTAGTACTAGGGCATATTTAATTTTGCATCCTTATGCTATGCATGCGTGCATCATTCATCAGTATTGCATGCACCAGGCTCGGCGCATCATACTAACTGCATAGTATTTCAAATCAAACTTGAATACATGTTATCTGTCGCATCTCACATGCCATTCATAGATTAGCCGAGCCTATTCTAGTGACATTTTGTATGAGATACATTAGCCACCTTAAAATGAATTAGGATCACGTATATGATTACTAACTAGTTCACTGTTTTGGCACGGAGTACGATGTAAGTATTTACGCTTTAGCATCTCGCATGAGTGTGAATGTTAACATGATAGCATGCTTGCCATGTGGCTATATGCTTATGTGAATAACTGCATGCATGCCTGTGGGTGAAGGTTGGATTGTTTGAATTGGGATAATTCATCGAAATCCGTATTTTAGTCTACTCGCGAGTAGCAAAATTGAAACCATTTTCCAAACAAATGGAAATGCGATGCTTTGTTCCGACTTAGGCAATTTAGTCTATACTTGTTTTGCTGTATGCATCACATAGTAATTCTAGGCTAATAACTGGTATAAGAACGCATAAAGCATTCAAAACAAGATATCATAGTTAGTAGAGGCTGATCTTTGGATCGGGCGAGAGGGGGTGCTCATAGCTGACCTTCCCCAATCGTACCCAAGTTCCCGAACCGAGGCAACTTTGGTGATAACGGACACGTGGCCTTAGGCAAACGAGTCAGGGTTTCCTAAATTCCCCTATAAGAAATATTTAGGTGGTGACTCTGTATTTGGAAAAGCAGTCCATGTTTGGCACTTCTTTTCTAAAAATCTGTTTTCCAAAACGATTTGCCGGATTTGGACTCTTTGGTTCAGATTAAGAACCGTGACAATTTGAGAGTCCGAACTGTAGTGAGCCCAAAATGAACAGAACGAGGGTCATCCTCCCGGGGCGTTCGGGGACGTCTACATGAGCCATTGGGGATTGACACTAGAGTCGTACTGAGGTTTGCCTGTCTGCCAAGTCACCTGGGGTATGTCTCCACGTGGAGGCCTTAATTTATTGTTGGGAGTCTTATAAATTATTAAGTCTTATGTAAGAGTGTGTGAGATCTATATGAATTCACTGATTATATATGTATATTTGGAAATGTATTTAAATGCTTAAATCCAATTAAACCATCATGGATGCACAAGCTCAATGGATGTTGTCTTTTATTGATATTGCTTCCGCCTAAGGCCCCATATATGGTTAAATATTATTTTAAAATTCTATTTTGAGGCCTATGTACAGGCCGGTCATGGACCAAACTTTTACGGGCGGGTTTGGGTCGTGACATGTGGTATCAGAGCACGAGTTAAGATCACACACACGTGTCCATTGAGCATTAGAGTGTCTAGAATGCATTTAAGTTGCATGTTTCTAGTAACGAAATGATATGATGTGCATTTTAAATGATGTATGTGAGCTCGTACAATATGTTGAGTATTGAGATTAAGAATGAGAATTCTCATAGACCTTGGGGTAATAAAGGAAGATTCATATGTTTTGTTTCATAGACTGAGCTTTGTGTTTAAGGAGAATTGGATAATTGTTATGAAATGAGAATGGGTTACATAAGGCTAAAGTTTTGAAAGGTGTGGAATATTGGTGCTCTTCGGCTATTCAAATTGATAAGTATAAGCATGTTTGTGGAAACGTAATATGAAAATAGATTAAACTTAGTTTCTATCTGTGTGATATGTGAAATTAGACCATGCGAAATTTTGAGGAAACTGAGGATGCTGTGAATCAATGAAGTGTATGGCAATTGAGAGATACAATGATTAAAAATGAGTATGGGATTTGAGAATGATTTGATATAAGAAGTAGAGATAAAGGGATTGCCCCACTCATATCCATGTATGTTTATGTGTGTTATGACTAGGTATGCGAAACTATGTGTTATGGAATAATTAATGAATGATATGTGATATGTTAACAGTCTGCATCTTATGACTCTAGGAGTGGGGATAAAATGGAATGTTAATAAATACAAGTATTATGATCTGTGATCACGTAGTATTCAGTGGAATTTTATGAAAGTTTAGTGATGCAGGGAAATTGAAATTTTGACTAGAATATGGACGGCGTCGAGTACGTTCATTGTAGAGATAGAGTGTATGTCAAGGGAATTGAGATGTGTATGCTGGCGAAGGAAATATTATTTGAAATCTTGAACCATGGAGTTAAATGATTTGGTACGATCTAATGTATTAAGCTAATTTGTATTTAGTGGCTTGAGGAAAAGGTAGTAAGAATGATGTGATACTTATGTTGTCTTACCACGTGTAAGAATATGAATGGGCATTGTCAACGTAGTGAGATGATATGTTTGTCAATCAAATTATTTGGGTTATTGAAGTGGATCATTGGTGAAAAGAAGGTCATGTTGTGAATCTTTCTATGGGATGTTAAGTGAAGTTTTGTTCCTCTTTTCAGTATGAACATATATTCTTATGAATGAATGTAAATAAAAGGAAAACTGTGTTTCGTTTGTCGACTGCCATTTGTCTGAAAGGCATAATTTTGTTCTGATGCGTTTTTGTTCTGAATCTAACATATTGTTATCATAAGTTCACTATTATTGACTAAGGACGAAATATTTGGATGAGAATTAATTCAAGGCTTATTCTTTATTGTGATCTGAAAATGAGTGATCATTGGAATGAAACTTATGTGGTCCGTGTTATATAGAGATATCATACCACCAATTACGTTCGGTTCTTCTGACATAGATGAATAATGTGTGATCCTGTGTGAATTGACTATAGACCTAAGTAAGTAATGTCCTTGTAAAGATACTTTTATGGAAATGATTCTGAAAATGGCTATGCTATACGATGTTTAATGAAATCTATATTTTGGTTACGAACTGTTCTATGTGATAAGTATTTTCTGAAATGATAAAATATGTTATGAACCTCTGACATGTTTAGAATATGATGCGTTTTCCGAGTAATTTCCCCAAAATGACGAGATATGCTACGAAACTCCGATTGTTCAGGATATGATAAGTTTTCTGGAAAATATATATATATATATATATATTGCTATGCATGAATGAGTTTCCCCTTTGATAATTTATTGTGCCATGCTTGATGAATGCTCTATGATGAACTTGAAGTTATTCTGTCTTATCTGTTATAAGTTGGCCCAGAGATTGTTCTGTCAAAGTTCAAATATGTTTAATGTTATTGGGAATTGTCCCACCATTTGATAATCTTTCAAAGATCTGATAAGTTTCTGAATAATGTCTTTGAACAACGTATTGTGTGTACTTATGAAATGTTTGATGAACTTTATGAATTACATATTTTGGAAAATGTTTTTGTCCATGATAGGAACATCTTACTAAATATGGAACAGGAATATAATAACTTTATGGTGAATGTATTTTGTGCTTTATGTCACGATGTTGGCTTTAAGATCTTCCAAGCGAATATGGATTTTAAATGATTATTACCTTACTGTAATTTGCGAATTGTGACAATTAAGGTTTGATCTGTATTTGATCTTACTAACATTCTATTTTGGTATTTGGGTTACTATTTGAAGTCTGTTAGGAATCTGATTTGAAGTGATAAGTTTAATTCTGATTATTTGAGCCTTCATTGAAATTGAGGATTTGGGCCTAAATTTGAATATTCAAAATTTAGACCTCACTTATTCTATCTGTTATGAAAGTAAAGTGCTTAAGGATACTTCAAATTATTGAAATTATTGTTCTGAATATTTAATTTATCAGTGAGCAAGAGTCATAAAGTCATTAATGTAGAACGCATTTGTTTGTTCTGGACCTAATTGTTGTAGTATGTTTGTGCAATTTGAAATCCGATCGAGTAGTGAATGTTTCCTTAACCTTTGAGGAATTATAATAATTAGGGTTGTTTGTGAACCTAAAGAGTTTGAATTATGTTTGATAGCTTATGAGTCGCATGCAATCGAATACTTGAAGTGAATTTATTTCTAAACATCCTTACGTTATTATCCATCTGGGTTACCAATTAGCCAGTAAAGATGAATTACTTGTGATTCTGGCAGCAATTCCATTGAAATTGACTGTATAGAATTGTGATTTGCTAAGTAATTGGGAAGTGTCGTATACCCAAGACGGAACTAGACCTGTAACAAGGTCAACCAAGTTTGGAGGACCAAACTTCTTAAGGTGGGGAGAATATAACGACCCCAAAATGCGTATAAGAAGTCATCCTTGTTTAACTATGGGATAATGTGTTTTAATTTAATTATATCTATTGGAATTGAAGAACTATCTATTGAGTTATGACTTTAAAACTGGAATTGACGACCTTTGTGGGTTCAGAAATCAAAATTGAGTACTTGCATATATTAATGGGAATTTTTAGAACTATTTGGAAAAATTAATTGGAAATCTAATTTGTCTGATTCGTTAATGTGCGTTCGGGTGGTTAACTTGGTACTGCAAATTGAAGGCCTTAGAGGCTTCGGAAACTAGAACAGGGGACATATTTATAATCAGCCCAATTTTTAGAGTCATCTGGGAAGTTTAATTGAAATTTAATTGTGATAAAGCTTATATAATTACATATATAGGTGTATATGAGTTATATGAGTAGGACTCATCTTTTGGAGCTCAAAAATATCTTAGAAGAGAGGAAGACCCGTGAGAAAGAGAGGCCAAGAGAGAGTGAGAGAGAGAGTTCACCATTGTTGGGAGCTTGAAGATGACTTGAAGAAATTGAAGAGAGAAGAAGGAAATCAACCATGGAAGCTTGGCGAAATTAAAGAGAACTATGAGAAAGTTAAAGAGTGAACTACGGTATGATAAGTTATCTTGAATCCTTATGTTTGAGGCATCAATTTCATGAAACCATGATAATAAGGGAAGCTTTGAACCCATTTGAGTGAGGGTTCTATGTATATATTTGATTGAACCTTGATTTCCCAAGAGTTGCTTGATTGAAGAATTAAAGTCATTATATTTGTTTATTTAGAGGTTATGATGTTTGATGGAGATTAATAATGTGAAATTTGTTATGTATTGAAGGGTTTTGGGCTTTGATTTACATGGAATTAAGGTTTGATTTTGAAAATGAGAAGTCCCAATTTTTCAGCCATTTCCAGACTGCAAACTGTCCAGGGCCGCACGTGCGGCTCTGTTTCCCGCACGTGCGGGAGACAGCTTTGTCCTGCCAACTTTGAATAAGCATATCTTTTGCCTCGGGACTCCTTTTTGAGTGATTATTGAGCCTAAAATCAAGCCCCGGAAGTCTAGTTTCCAATGGAGGTGGTCTCACTCCCAAATTTTAAATACCGAAATAGTTATGCCCAAATTAGTGATGACTATTCACTTTCTGTCAATCAGTTTTGTACCATTTCTTCACCTAAACCATTTCCCATCGATTTCTACTGTTTTTTGAGACATGGATTATACCTTATTAAGGAATAATGAGCTTGGTACCACCATGCCTAATTGATTGAATGATCAAAGAGAATAAGTAAAGAATCGAGTATAATCTCATATTATGTGTTATGCACTGTACTTGTAGGTCGAGACGACTACATCGTCCCGTTACTACTGGGAGCCAATCACTGTGAGTAATAGTAGTGTATTGATATGTTTCATTTACTTGCTGTGGTTATGATCTATGTATTGTTATTTGTGAATGGCCTGTTCCATTGATATTGTGGTTTGATTCAATTAATGGATATGATTGAATAATGGCATTGATACGGACCTAAGGTCGTTCTGTCCCTAGTAGTAGACGTGGGCTCGAGGCCGGTATGATATGAATTGTTCTGTCCCTATTAATGCAGTGATACATTTACCTACTGTTAATAGTTAATATTAATGTTCTGTTATCCACAAGACAACTATGTCAACTTGTAATAAACCATGGGAAAATCTTTGCGCACTATTGAATAATAGTACTGTAGCAATACGTTTTGCTTATTGTTAATAGTTAATACTGACGTTCCGTTATCTGCAAGTTAACTATCTGAATTCATGTTGAACAAATGGAACATATGTGTATTATGGAACAATGATATCTTTGTGTATCTGGAATCATTCAGTTTTGTTAATAATGGGCCCGAGGCCAATCTATTGCCTTCTGGGCCGGAGGCCGCTCTGCATAATATGTTAGGCTTAAGGCCGTTATGTATCATATCTGGGCTTACAGCCGTTCTGTATTATATCTGGGCTTATAGTCGATCTGTATTATATCTGGGCTTACAGCCGATCTGTATTATATCTGGGCTTACAGTGGATCTGTGTTATATCTGGGCTTATAGCCGATCTGTATTATATCTGGGTTTACATTCGATTTGTATTATATATGGGCTTACAGTGTTCTGTATCATATCTGGGCTTATAGCCGCTCTGTATAATCTGTTAGGCCAGAGGTCGTTCTGTATAATCTGTTAGGCTAGAGGCCGCTTTGTATAAACTGTTGGGCCTGGGCCTATGGCCGTTTTGTATTCTGCATGGGCTTGAAGCCTGTCTGTATTATTTGTGAGTCAGAGACCGTATTGAAATATAGTTATGGATAAGACCTGTATATGGTTGGTATTTGTCTATTTATTTTATCCAAGGTTTTGCTTGTTCAATTAACCTTTTTACATTGCTATTATTCACTGAGCGTTGCTCATTTTGTTTTATGTATATTTCTGTAGGTGAGCCATCAGGGATTGACACTAGAGTTGTACTGAGGTTCGCCTGTCTGCCAAGTCACCTAGGGTATGTCTCCACGTGGAGGCCTTAATTTATTGTTGGGAGTCTTATAAATTATTAAGTCTTATGTAAGAGTTTGTGAGATCTATATGAATTCATTGATTGTATATGTATATTTGGAAATGTATTTAAATGCTTAAATCCAAGTAAAGCATCATGGATGCACAAGATAGTGTGATACAAAGTGAATAAATGCACAAAACAATGTGAACTCAAGGTGCATAGAACAATGCGAGTGAGGTGCACAAAACAGTGTTATGGGTGCATAAGATAGTGCGATACAAAGTGAATAAATGCACAAAACAATGCGTACTCATGGTGCACAAAACAGTGTTGTGTAAGGTGAATGCACAAAACAATGTGAACTCAAGGTGCACAAAACAATGTTGTGGGTGCACATGACAGTGCAATACAAAGTGAATAAATACACAAAATAGTGTGAACTCAAGGTGCACAAAACAATGCGATACACGGTGCACAAAATAGTGCGAACAAAGTGAATGAAACATTGCTATGAAGGTGCACAAAATAGTGTGAAAAAGGTGCACAAAACAGTGCAAACTAAACTGAATGCACAAAACAGTGCGAGTGAGGTGAAGATGTGTGAATTGACAAAACAGTATGATGCGAGGTGCACAAAATAGTACGATATAGGGTGCACATAACAGTACGATATAAGATGCACAAAACAGTGCGATACAAGATGCACAGAATAGTGCGAGATAGGGTGCATAAAACAGTGCGAAAAGGTGAAGATGCAAGGTATGTAGAGGGAAATGAGCAGTACTTAGAGTAATGTGTCACGTACCTTATGAAATGAGTGTGGGGAAACTTGCCACAATTTATTGAAATGTAATTATAAAAATAAAAAAATAAAAAAAACTACGGAAAGTAACTCGACATAACCGGAGCAACCAATCACGTAATTCAAATCAACCAGAATATATGAGCATGTATGCATAATCCAAAACATATATTAATCAGAGGGAAGGTGGAAATCCCAAGAGAGCTTTGAAATGGTCGGAGACAACTTTCGAAAGCTGAATCATGTCAGAATCATCATGGAGGTGAGCCCACCCTAATCCATGGGAAAGTGCCCAACAAATGGCTTTGAGCGGACTGAGGGAAAGATTGGGTTTATGCCCCTTGTTCAAATGATGACCCAATCAGATGTATTGAAAATTTCTCCTAGTGTCCAGTCACTGGCCACCGGTTGAGTTCATGCCACTTGTTCGATGGATGACCCGATGAGATGTATTGAAAATTGCCCTTAGTGTCTAGTCACGGGCCACCTTTTTCACCATTATGCAGGCACATGTGATGGGGATCATCATATCCTAGAATGGTTGCCAACCAATCGGACTCATGTTTCTCTTCTGACATATTGACAACTTACTCCAGTCCCCTCCGAAACAGTGACAAATTCCTCACATACACTTTGCAATGATCATGAACGCGATGCCCCTCGTATGGGCACTCTCAGTTCATTTATGAATTCCACACATGGACTTGTGTTTTGAGTATGGAGGAAACATTTGTGTATGGAATTTTAACCATGCCACTCTGTTGAACTTTTGAGTGGCAGATTCGTTATGGTGACTCGATGAAGAGCACTTTTGAGTGCCAGATTCGTTATGGTGACTCGATGAAGAGCACTTTTAAGTAACAGACACGTTATGCTGACTCGACAAAGAGTGCTTTTGAGCAACAAACACGTTATGGTGACTTGATGAAGTGCAGACCGAAACAAATACTAGGCACGACACCATAGAACTCACAACTTCCCCAAAAGAGGAAAAAGAATCAAGCTAACTGATCATTCATAGTGCCCGTAGTATTACCTATGTTCCCTTTCGAACTCAATTTCGCAAAACTCGAGTTTCGATTCCTTTTTTGCTCATGATAGAGATTCTACAGATAAGTTTAAGTGTTGAAAATTACTCCACTTTTTTATTCAAGTTGGTTCTTTCTTACCAAACGCAAGTATGATACACAACAGTGGGTGTAGCTCATGGATTGATACGAAGCTGACGACGTGAATCAGGCAAGATGATTGGATCGAGATGGATGAAATGGATATGATTGAGATCAAACTTCAGGATGAAGTTTCCTACGTATCCCAAGAATGCGAATCAGGTCAACGTAGTTCATGGCTAAGGTTCACTTCGGTATTGATGCTCTCCTTTTGTGCTCTAACTTTTGCCAAAGCCGCTCCTTTGGGATTTTCAACCTTGCGAGCTCTATTTTTTTGATTTTCATTTTTTCATGCTCTAACTTTTGCCTAGGTCGCCCTTTTGGGTTTTCGCCCTCGCGAGCCTCTCAAGGGTAGCGTTACAACATTTGTGGTGAATTTGATCAATAATCATCCTTGCCCTAACACTGGAACTGGCTTCGCCTTGATTTGAGCTTGGTTCGCCATTCTTTTATGTATGTCTTCGTCCTTATCTTTTGCTCCATTTTCAAAGTTGGTTCTTCTCATGGTACTTCCTTGCATTAGCTTTACTGAATTCAGACAGAAGCTCCATTCCTCACAGTTGATTGGATTTCGTTCCAATGGATGCCCCTAGCTTGATGGTTGACTTCTTTGTTTTTCTTTCTTTTCTTTTTTTAATTTTTCCTTTTTTCCTTTTTTCTTTTGTCTTTTTTTCCTCTTTTGGTTTCTTTTCTTTTTTCTCTCTTTTATTTTCTTCTTTTTGGTTGATTTTATCCATTTCCTTTTGAAGTAATAAAAAAACCAGGGGAAAAAATTCTATGATTGTGAGGTCTTTTACCATCTTGTGCTTGTAGGTCTGAAAGCCGCCTTGTGCTTGCCAAAATGATTGCCTAATGGCGAAGAGAATCTCCAGAACAATGTAGAACATCATGCACAATTCTGAACCTATCTTCACAAGTTTTGCAAAAGAAACAGTTTAAAATTCTTGAAATCGTGAATGACTTTATGCTAATAAGTCAGAATTCACTCAAACCATTCAGGGGAACCTTCTCAACACTCGAGCTTATTAACAAAATCTCATTCAAAAAAACAAATTGAAAAACAAATTCAAAGCCTTTTTTAATTTGTAAAAGGTCACACATGCATCACTTTAGGCACAATAAAATGATCATAAAATTTACTCCCACTTTTCATAAAGATGAGGACCTGAGGGTACACGAGAGCGACTCAAAGGAAAGGACTCAACAGACACAACAACACAAGAAAAGACAACAAAAATAAAACGCATAGCTCAACTATTTATAGGACACAATTCAAAATAAAATCAGCGTCCTTGAGACAAAATGGGATTTTCACACTCCAAGTGCATTAGCAGAATTCAAAAACAACTTCTAGTAGCCCACAGTAGGGTCCAAACCTGCCTTGAAGTCAGCATTAACATCTGCAACCAGCAGGATTGATTTCAGGCTTCTAAACCGAGTCCCACAGATTGAGCCTCATAATTACCCCGGTTGTTCCCACACATCTCCTCGACCATGTTGGCTGGGGTGAAGGTTGGTTGTTGGCAAGCCATGGATGGGATTTATGTTATGGGATGGCAATCTATTGTAGTTAGGGAGAGGTTTATTGACAGCTTTGGAATTTTTAGGTGAGGTAATGACCTTATTGTCAGTCAAGTCTTGAATTTCATAGCGAAGGCAAAAGCAACCGTCAATATGGTGACCGCACTACTAACGGAATGTGCAATATTGGGTAGAGTCATGTTTAGGTGGGAGAGGATTAGGGAGAGGTCGAGGATTGAGTGGTTTGAGATACCTTTTCTCCATCAGTGCCTACAAGGCGAGGGTTGGGCTCATATAGAAATGGGTGAAGGTTTAGTTTTTGGAGGAGGAAGCATCAGGTTTAGGGACATTGGCAAATGGGTTGGCGGGTGTTGGTTGGGTATTCATGGGCTTAGGACTGGACTCGGGATGGGTGTTTCTGGTAAAGCATCCCTTTTCATGGCTTGCCCCCTGATTCAAAATACTCTCAACCTGAGTAATAAAAGTGTCATCCACAGTCTTTGTAACGACTGTGAGCACTTGCTGCTTGTTCAACCCTTTGACCCTTAAGGTCTCAATGGCCCACCGAAGATGTGCACAGGGATCAATACTTACCCCAAACTCATTCTTGCTACTTGCTTCGATTATGTTCACTTTTGATTGGCCCATTCCACATTTAGCTTGTCCTAAGATTGGAGAATCCTTTGATGGGGTCGGAACCCCAAAGGTTAAATCTGCCACTATTCCTTGAAGGTCTTCAATCATTCTCAACATCTCGGCAGTAATGGGTTTGGCCATTTGGCACTCTCGATGTACCCGAACCGGATTGGGTGCAAGCATCGTGCACAAATCGGTACTTTCAACAATGAACACCTTTGGCTTATGCAAATGGGCTGGGGTGATGTATATGTTAGGGTCGAAGGAAGGAGGTAGTGTATGGATGAGGTTAAGGTGAGGATGAGGTACTTTGTCATGGATGGGAGGTAGGTTGGTGGTAACATTGGGTTCTTGAGGTAGAGTTATTATCTGGTTGTCGATGAGATTTTAAACCTCATGATGAAGACGGTAGCAACGATCGATGCCATGACCGCACTGTTAATGGTACAAACAGTATTTGGTGGGGCTATGTCTAGCAAGGAGTGGGTCAGGAAGAGGTTGGGGATCAAGGGATTTGAGATACCCTCATTCCACCAGGACTTTTAGTGCACTGGTTAGGCTCATTTGGAGGGGGTGAAAGTTCTGTCTTGAGCTCGGGTTGGGCTGGCTATTTATGGGTTGGTATTGGCGAAAGGGTCGACAATGGCGACGGTATTGATTTCAGTGGGTTTGCGAATAGTGCTACTACTAGCATTGGTATTCCCTCAAAACACCCTCCTTGTTGGTTCGCCTGCTCTAGGAATAATCCCTTGAATGCAGTCTCAATCTAAATCCCCAATTCATGCAAATTTTTGAAAGTGAACAGTGGAGCGACTATTAACTTTTGTAACATATCTGGCTCAAGGTTTTGCACCACTATCCACACATGGTCCCTCGTAGAAAGCCGATTGGTCATTTATGCTGCCTTTGCTCTTCACCTTGCAACAAATTCCACAAAAGGTTCTTCAGGATTCTGGTGGGTTGCGTCAAGCTCTTGGGTGGTCATTTCAATTTGGGTATTGTAAGAATACTGATTGACAAATGCCTAAACCAAATCCTCCTAGTTCTGCTTCACTTTATCCTCTAACTTGGCGTACCAAGTGGCTGCAATAACCGACAGGGTTCTTCCATACAGAGAGATTTCTAAGGCTTAGTTAGACCTATCGATTTCAGGACATCCAAGAATAGCCGGATATGTACCATAAGATCTCCAAACCCATCGAAACGGTCAATGTTTGGCATTTTGAACCTGCTTGGGAGCGTTACGGCAACCTCGGCGTACCTATCCTCAATGTCGGGAATGGAGTTAAGTCCCTATGCCTTTTTGAATTGCTTCTCAAGGTTAGCAATTTTTAACAAGGTCGGGTCGAGCTCATTAATATCAAGGGAAAAAAGCTCCTCATTAGGCTGCACCAAAGGTCTGAAAACCCGAGCCTGAGCCAACCCTTCTCGAGGATCTAGACCTTGCAAATCTTCACCTGGTGGAGGTGGGTCAAAGTTCGGCTGGGGGCCTGGATTGGTTATGTGGTATATACCCCAGATGGGTTTTGCATTTCAGTATTGATCTCATCCTGTATGGAAATTCCTTGGTCTAGAGCCGTTATCATGGCCATAACTTCTTCTGGACTCTGAGCCATCACGAGTCTGCTGAGTTGGATGGGTGTAACCTAAGAGCTGACTAACAAGGATTTCGACCTGGTTTATACTTGTGTAGACACCCCATTTTTGACCGACTTAAGACCAGACGTCACTGATTGAGCGCTTGGTGATGTGCTAATGTGATTCGTTCAGAAGTTCCAGAGTGCGGCTGTGAGCCTGCCCAATTTCCGTAAACCCTCTTTTGTGCTTTTGCTCGGTTTGCGAAACAGGCCGATTTTTGCTGTTCTTTTCCGTAGGGGAGGAGAGGTCCGTAGACATCTCTAGTGGCGTGGGCTACATTTGGTGGCCGTTAAGCATTTTGCCGATTTCGGGGTCCGGTTTTCCGATTTTTTCGGGACGCGTGGGACGTGTGCTCGTTCGGCGATCGCTTAACATCTCCGTTTGCTTCTGATTTTTGGGCATGACACTAAGTTTTCTCCCTTTGAGGGAACTAGGATCTGAGAACCACTTCGGTGGCGAGCCAATTTCGGCTGCTAAAGCCCCTTTTCAGGACCCCGAACTGCGAAGTTTTGGCCCCGAAATTCGTTTTGCATCGGTTTTGTTCCATTTTTGGCAGGTAGCCTCTGTATCACTGGGAAAGTCAATTGAAGGGTGAGGCGTAATTGTTGCAGGCAACAGTTAATATATCCTCGACGCCCTCCGATGCCGTTTTTTCACAACTTCCGGGCTAATGTTGAACCCTTGGGCACTTTTGAACTGATACACATATTGTGATGTACACAATGGAAGGACCTTTAGTGTGGCCGCCACTAATGTTACTTGACAATGAACCTCCTCGGTTTAATGTTGAACACCTTGGGGTGCTTTTGGAACTTTGAACACATCGTTTGTGATGTACACACATGGGAGGACCATAAAAGTTGTGCCGCCAAAAAGTTGTTGGCCCTTTTGACACCCCTCCTTCCCGAGCCAATGTTGAACACTTGAGCACTTTCTTGACTTTTAACACGGTTGTGTTGAGGGCACATGAGACACGCATTAGTGGTGGCCGGCACTAAGCATACCACTTGACCCTTTGACCGCCTAGCGGCGGTGAGGGATGTGAACCGGCGGCCACTGATCAAAAATACTGGCCGCCATGATCCCTGCACACTGTTCATTACATTGCTGCAATAGCTTTTATCCCCCAGAAAATACTCAATCGGGGATATTTTTGCGGGGAAAATGCTTTGTCTCTTGTTCCTCACCTTTACTCCCTACTTTTGATCTATATATGACGACTCCAACTTGATAGAAGGGTAGAAAAATTGCTTAAGCCTTGAATAACCAATCTACCTCTAGTCTCTCTCATTGTTCTAAAACACACCCAAAAGTTTCACCTTGTTCTGCATCACAACCAACTCTACACCACTACTCAATCCCAAAAGGGAGGAATTCCAACAGTTAAGAGGAACACAGTTTGTCAGAAGCAACAAAGTATGTCTTCAAGGGTAGTCATGTTTCCCTTTCTAGTTATTTTGTACCATCATACAGCCATCATCTTATCTGTTTGAGCTCCGACCAATGAACTAAGGTTCATTTTTTTTGAGCTCATTTTCATGTCTCATTAAGGGCTAAACCTGTTTGAGCTTCACATTTGCTTGCTTCAATACCTCTTGTATGTCAATTATTTTGGCATGCTTTTCTATGCCTACGTGTCATCTAGTTTGGAGTTTTCTCTGAACTGATATTTAGGCTTATTTATGAGGCCCTGCTTAAAATTGAGATATGGCTTCATCGTTTGTTCGGACCTCCATGTACCACTTGTCTCTTATATCCATTCTTTGGTCCTATTCTTGTATGACTTGGCAGCCTATCTTGGTTTCGATTTTTTGGTCATTTTTACTAGAGTATAAAGTTTTATTGTTGGCCTTATTTATGGTTTGCATTAAGGCCTTTATGTTTTTGAGGCATTAATTTTATACACTTCATGTTATATCTTCTTTTAATCCATTTTTGCAATGTTTGGCAGCCTATCATGACTTTGTTTTGGTATTTTTACAGGCCTAGAAATAGTCTAATTTTGACCTTCTTACATGTGTCATTAAGGTGTCTTTTGGCCATTTGTGGAATATTTTGTATACTTTGTGTTATAGCCTCTTGAGCCTCATTTGCATGCATTTCTAGCATTTTTGTATACTGTCTTGGAGTTTTTATAGTTCTGGAATATGCTTATTTTTAGTCCTCTTCAATGTTGTAGAAGGAATTTTCAGTTTGTGGCTTTGCGAATACACTTGCTCTTTGGCCACATTTTGGACCTTTTTCTTGCATGGAGTGCAGCCTACCTGTGTTTGTTTTGGGTTTTTACAGTCTTGGTAAAAACATCATATTTTTGGGCCTCTTCACTTTGGTTGAAGGTCCTAACCTTTTAAGACAACAGCTGTGAGTTGTTACTAATACCTGTTTTATGGCATTTTCTTTCATGCTAGTCTTCGCAACTGTACTCCTCGCTAAAACCGCTATCCTCAAACGGAGGACGGAGAAAGAGGAGAATCGTAACAAGTGGAAATCTGC
>NW_021026359.1:0-25645 GCF_004153795.1 Camellia sinensis | reverse complement strand
CAGTCATTATAGTAAAAATCATGTTATGAAACTGTAAAAGTTTTCAGTTTCAAATAACATATTTTCAACACTTCACTCACATTACTCACAGTACAAATCATATTATAAAACTGTAACAGTTTGTAGTTTCAAAGCACACACCTATTTAACATCACTCATGTTATGAAACTAAAAAAGCTTGCAGTTTCAACACACAAATCTATTCAACAATCCTTTCACAGTCGTTATAGTAAAAATCATGTTATAAAACTGTAAAAGTTTTCAGTTTCAAACAACATATTTTCAACACTTAACTCACATTACTCACAGTACAAATCATGTTATGAAACTAACCAATTTTACAGTATTACTAATATATGCCACATTGTTCCAATGCAGGTTGACCAAAGTGCTTTAACCTCAACTGAACAAGAAATACAGTTATTGCATATCAATCAAAGCACATCAACAGACTCTTCAGTAAAGAAACATACCACAAAAAGGACAATAAGCGAAAAAAACAAGCAAAAGCAACAAAAAAAAAAAAGACTTCTAGACAGTGATGAGAATGACTTTCTCGAAGAAGAACACCAATCGGAATCAAAACAACAACAACAACAAAAAAGAAAGAAAAGAAAACAAGAACCATAAGAAGAACCAATGTCACGACCCAAACCCGCCCCTATGGGTTTAGCACCGTAACCGTCCAGTAATCTGTGATTACCGAAGGCCTGCTTATCAGTAAGACAGTAATACAGAGTACAGAGGCTGGCGGAAGCCAAATTAGTAATAAAAGATGTCCAATGAGCTGTGATAGTCTGTATGCAAAAAGACTTTTTAAACATATACACATTCAAACCATAACAGTATATGTGTACATCATATACAATCATTCTGGTTAGGGACCAAGTCCCTACCACAACAGTACAGTACGAGTCTATACAGTCTATACAATACAGAGACAGAAAGGGGGAAATCTAAAACGCCCTGAAGCAACCTTGGCTTGGCGGTACATGGAACCTCGCAGTGAGGCACAGTGGTTGGCTTGACAAAAAAAGAGTTTAACCCAACGCTCCTAGCTCCGATCCGGTGCCTGGACGCCTACATATATATATATAAACAGTAAGCTAAAGCCTAGTGAATAACATATGCGTAAAGAGGTTAAGAATGAATGTCCTTTCAGTATTGAAAATGATCATTTATCAGTATATCAGTCATTCAGTTTGTGGCTCATAATTCATGCCATAACAATCATTCAGAAACTATAATAGTCATATGTGGCACATTCAATAGCAAAACAGTACAGTAGGTCTTAACAGACCGAGCAGTCAATGATGGCCATCATATCAGTAAACAGTAGTGGTTTCAAACATGGGAACCGACAGAGATCTCTGTAACAGTAGCAGTAACAGTTCAGTAACAGTAAATTGCTATGGATGCCACGAATACAGTTCACAAATAGGACAAACATTCACTCAGTAAACAATGTCATTTCATAAAGCAGTACAGTCATTTGTTCAGGAAATAATCTCAATTGAACATATCTTTACAACTTTGTTACTCACAGAGCACTGGGCTATAAGCAACTAGAGCGTCCTCGGATGCCAACCCTACAGTTACAGAATGAACACACACTAAGCTACACAGTTGGGAAATAATAACTTAATCCCTAATTTGCCTTGGTGTGGTTCTACATCAATATCCTCACTAAGATGCCTTAAACTAGGCCTAGGAGTGCCTAGGATGGAATGAGGATGCAAAGATGCATTTTAAAACACTTTTCAGAATTTTCAGAAAACAGGGGTCTCGTTCGAGCGTGGCTTTCTACGCTCGAGCAGACATGCAGACAAAGGATCTCCGCTCGAGCGTGACTTTCTTCGCTCGAGCGGACTTCAAAAGTACTGGATGGGTGAAATTCACGCTCGACGGGCGCTCAACCCTCGCTCGAGCGTGAGACACAAGTCCTCGCTCGAGCGTGTATTCCTTCGCTCGAGCGGACTGTAAACACATGCAAAGTGCTGGATACACGTATTTCACGCTCGAGCGCCACTTTACTCGCTCGAGCAGACTGCATGAACACAAGGCGTATGCTCGAGCGTGGAGTTCCTCGCTCAAGCGTGAGTCTAAAATCTGGAATTTCCAGATTTGAACCTCAAGCTCAAAACTCAACTTTAATGCATCAAATTCGATCCTTTTGGGCTAATTTTCTGGAAAACACTTGTAAACTCATAATATGACATGTTTCAAAGATCAATTTGAGAAATCAAAGCCAAAGGTAGTTCAATTAAACACAAATTTCAAAGAGGTTTTCATGAACATGAAGAACAATGCAAATTCAACACATGCATGGGTTTCTAGGAACACCAATGCTACAAAACAAGATCAAATGCAATATTTAACTTCAAAACATGGTGAGTTCATGGATCAAGACTCAAAATATGAACATGCATGAAGAAATCCTCATGAAACAACTTCAAAATTCAACAATATGAACATGCATGCATGAATTCCTACTCAATTCAACATATTAAGCCAATTCTTGGCTTTAAAACTCTAATCTTCCAAGAACCATGCAAGAACTAACTTGATTTCATAATTAAAAGGATGAAATCCTTACATTGGTTCCTCAATTTCGAGTCTTGAGGCTCAATTATGCAATTAACCTTCAATATCTTCAAGTCTCCAAGCTAAATGCCTAGATGAACTCAATTTCTCCTATCTCACTCTCTCTAGTCGGTTGTGTCTTCAAAATGGCTGAGCAAAAGGTATGTCTAAGTGTACTCAAGCCTCAAGGTGTTGGAGAAAGTGGCCTACTAAGCATGGCAATTTGGTGAATAAGTCCAACTCCTGTAAATTAGCATTATTTAATCCAATTTAAACATACAAAATCAAATTTCAATTAAATATACCATAAAATCACATAAATTCTAACTAGCACAAAACACTAATCAATTTCAGATTCGGCCGCCGATAAGGCCTTTAATTTGCAGTTTAAACATAATACATGAACAGATAATTTAGCAGTCAAACAGATAGGCATGCATTTAAACTAATACACTAAATCAATCAGTTCAGAATTTCAGTCAATCAGTTAGTTAACATGTTTAATCATAGATTAGCACTAATCAGTGGTGAGGGTTGTCACAACCAGAAAGTGATGTACAAGAAGAAGAGAGTGATGAAGAAAAAAAACAAGTGACTGAAGAAGAAGAAGAAGAAGCTGATGAACAACAAGACAATGAAGAAGAAGAACAAGAACAAGAACAAGAAGAATGTGATCAACAAGAAGACACTGATTCAAGAAGAAGGCCAACAACAAGAACAAGAAAAAAAACAAACAAACCAACAATAAGAAGTCAATGAACAAGAATTGACAAACCAACAACAACAACAACATGAAAAAAAAAGAACAAACAAAATAACAAGAAGAAAAAAGGACAGAACAACAAGAAGAACTCCAAGAGAAATCTGACACATTTCATGCACAAGGTAAACTCTTGTCTAATATTGAAGCAAACTGCAAAATTTAATTAAACTAACCAAAACACAATCCAACATTTTTATAGGTGATAACCAAGCACAAACATCAACTAAAGAGGACGACAAGGTCAAATTCATAGTAGCCATGAGAGCACAAATGCAAGAAATGGAACAAAAATTCATGGCTGAATTGCGTAGAAAAAAAGACCAATTGAAGAAAATGTCCGCCAAAAAAACTGGAAGTCCCCAACAAAGATCAATGGTCAAGAGAATCAAACAAAAGTTAAGAAAATAAGCACATAAGCCAAATTTTGAATACCAACCAATGACAAAAGCCAAAGAAGATACAAGGAACAAGACAGAAGTTGCTGCTGATGTACCCAAACCAACAGAGGGTACCGATGAAGAAAAAGAGAAGAAGAATGAAAAGAAAAAAGAAGAAATCGAAATAGAGAAAGAACCTGCTACTGAACCCGAGCAAAAAGATGGTGCTCATGAAGCAAAACAGCAGCAGAAAGAAAAGATGAAAAAAAGGTAGTGCTACTGAAACCAAGCCAAAAGAAGATGCCAATCAAGAGAAGGCACAAGTTCAAATATCGAAAAGTGATGATGATTTCAAGGAAAAATCAATCCACAACCAGTCACTCGTCATTTCATGCCGTAAAACAAACAAGGTTTGGCATAGCCTATCCAAAAAAGACCAAGACCAAGACCAAATTCAGCTCATCAACAACACACAATCAAGTGCTTGTGTCTGGTCTGGCAGCGAAGATGAAATTTGCATATATTTTTCAGATATATGTAAATTGACCAACAGGGAAGCCTTATATGGGAATGTAGGTCTCCAACTGCACAATTTTACAGTTTCTGTTCATATTCAATAACTTATTCCACAAACCTAACACATTCTCATATATAACATGTTTTAGGTCATTGATGCCTTCGCAGAAATGAAATTGGCACTCCAACCATCAATTGAAGAATTTGAGAAACATGATCTAGCCTTTGCAAGAAATCCACACGCGGGAAGATCTTACGTTTTCTCAACACTCATCAATGTAAACAAAATTTAACATACCTTTCAATATTATTCAAACTACAAAATTTTCTACTTTCTTAACATATCTTACTACATAGTTTTATAACATATTTCAAACATATATAAATTACAGACTCCACTACAAAACCAAGATCTAGCATTGAGAGAAAAAATAATGGACATCCATTTTCCAGAAGCAATGAAAAACAGATATATCCATTTAATTGTCGTCTTTGACAATGCTAATGGGATATGGAGGCACTATGACTCTTTAAGGCCAGCAAAAGATTGTCATAACAAGCACTTTGAAATTGTAAAGGAAATTCTAAGTTAAATAAAATTTCCTACTTCGTTTCATTCCTTTCAAAACATCTCAGCACATCACTATAACTAACAAAAACGCCCACTAATTATTTTGTAGCAACAACATCAACTGAGATGGAATAAAGCATTATTCAGCAATCAGGGAAACATGTTATCATCTCAAGAGTGCGAGACAGTAATTGCATCAATTAAGGAATGCTTACAACAAACCCCACACTCGTAAGATACAAACTCAATAACTAATGTTCCAATATGCTAAATTTTACAGTTTTACTTAACTAATTAACTTCATCTAAAACTTTGCAGGAATAATTGTGCAATCGTTGTCTACAATGTTATCAACCAATATATCAACTGGCAACCTGTGCAGAAATCACTTCGACCAACTGCGTGGGTCAAATTTCGAGCAAAAATCATCAGTCAATTCCTCAATGATAAGAACCAATCTTGGAAACTCGAGCATTACCAAATGTTGACAAAACATACCAAACCATAGAAACAATGAACAAACTTCTTGACAATACAAATACTCAAGTGAACATATTTTTGTACTTTTTTTTTTTTTTAACATGTGGCAAGTAGTTTTTATGCTTTTGGGAATTGATCTTCTTGTGGTTATTGTGGTGAAAATGATTGCTGTCATTGATGTTGTTGTTACTTTTCTTGTTGTTATTATTATTGTTGTTCTTCTTCTTGTACTTATTATACTTGTTTGTGTTCTTCTGCTTGTTATTGTCGTCATATTTGTGGTTGCATATATTTTCATACAGTAAAGGTTGTTTCTAATAATTCTTCAAACTGTAAAAATATGCAGTTTCATCAGGTTATTTCTAATAATTCTTAAAATTGTAAAATTATGTAGTTTTATCAAATTGTTTTTCATAATTCTTAAAACTGCAAAATTATGCAGTTTCATTATTCAAACAAAAATTATGCTACACATTTATGCATCCAATTTTATGACTCAACAAATAGATGAACTGCATTTCAAAATTGAAAATAAAACTGTAAAATTTTACAATTTTGTCACTATGAAATATGAAATAAATATATCATGTAGTACAACTACATTTTAATATTATACAGTTTTAATAAGAAATTTTCAATAACCTTTTCAGCATTTCACAAAAATAAAACCCATCAAATCCAAAAAAAAAAAAAAAAAAACAAAAAAACAAAAAAAAAAAAAAAAAAACAAACAAACAAACAAACAAAACAATTTCAATAACTAAATAACACATCAAAAAAGAAAAAAGAATGCAACCAACTTTATTCATTACTTCCATAATACCAAATATCATATTTTATTATCATAATTCCTCAACTTCAAATACAAATCCAAAAGAATAGACTATGGCCTCAAATAGTAGCCTTGCACGTCTTCTTATTGTGATTCTCATATTTCAAGCACCTCCCACACTTGATTTGCTTCACATTCCCACCCCTATAAGGTAACATTTTCTTCTTGCTCCACCCGGGCTGCTTCTTCGTTATAGGAGGTTTGATAATCGAACTACTGGCACCATCAAAGTCAAATCTCTCACTTGAAGGCACTAGATAAACAGATTCCTTGTATGACTCTCTAAAACAATCCACATGAAAAAAAGGATCAATGAAATCATACACACCTCTACCATTACTATGCAAAGCATGCACAGCATGTCAACAAAGAAAACCATTCAATTGCTATTCATGGCAAGAACAAGTCCGTCTACCAATATCAACATAAAAAGAAATAGAAAAATGAACCTCAAGCACAGTATCACTAGCAACAATCACATCCCAAGTCTTAGCTAGCTTCAAAGAGTCCACTAACTTCTTTTCC
Source organism: Camellia sinensis (assembly GCF_004153795.1). Lineage (NCBI taxonomy): Eukaryota > Viridiplantae > Streptophyta > Magnoliopsida > Ericales > Theaceae > Camellia > Camellia sinensis. The sequence continues at coordinate 18,998 of NW_021026359.1, read as the reverse complement.
ATAACTGGACACAATTTCGTAGTCCATCCTTTAGATTCAGTTCTTCTATTAGACAATCGAGTCATGATTTGAACCTTAATCATATTAACCATACAAGTAATACGCAACTCACGGGCCCCACCAATCGAATTATTGTAAGACTCGGCAGCATTAGATGACATCTCACCATATCGTTTCCCTTTAAAAAATGTATTGGCTCACTTATCATTTTGCAAACCATCCAACATACTATCAATTCTACCATTCCTAGCAATACACCTCAATTTCTCCATATAATGTTGAAAAGAAACAACAGTTGGCGCATAAGCACATTTAACTAATATTTTCATCAAAGTCAGCTTATAGTTAGTATGAAGTCCCACCAATTTGTCAATCAAATTTCTTTTCAAATGGTTCAAGCAATATGCATGATGTGCATTGGGAAAAACTACTAAAAGAGCGTCTAGCAATCCATGTTGACGGTCAAACACAAAGGTCAATCTCCGGCCTAAACCAACAACCTTTAACAACCGACTTAAGAACTACATCCAATTATCTTGATTTTCAGTGTCAACAATTGCAAAAGCCAAAGAAAACAGGCTTGAAAACAAAATAACATGAAACTGTAAAAATTAGCAGACTCACGATACAATAATACATTGACAAACCAAAACTATACTAACTGTAAATAAATACATACCTTGATTATCATCCTTTGATGTTGCTGCAAGCAAATGCCCCTTGTAACACCCCTTCAAGAATGTACCATCAACAAACAAGATGACAAAATTGAAAGCCATACAAACATCCATGAAATACCACAAACAACCTCCGAAAACACCCACTAATTTCATCCACATCTAATTCAAATACACTTTCAGGATTCGTTCTCATACCCGTCTCAAGGTACCATCGAAGTTGGTCAAAAGAAGTTGCAAAATCACCAAACAACCCACCTCTTACCTTATCAACTCCTAACCATGTAACCCGATAAGAAACATCTATACCATATTACTTCTTCAACTTTTTTTTAACTTCAATAGGACGAGTCAACAGATTATCACTAATATCATTATGCACAATATTAGACACAAGTCTAGAACCAACCATTTTGCTAGAAGATCTACGAGCAACAACCCCACAAGTATGCACATTATCTAACTTCATAATAAAAACAATACTGGAATTCATTAACACTCTTCCATGCATAAACCATTTACAACTCGTAGACGACTTCATCATACATTCAGCAGTTACTCTTGTTGCATCGTTCTTCAAATAATTCACTGCAAAACTACACTCCACTGCATACTTAGCCAATGCAATGTGGAACGCCGACACTCCACCTATCACCCACAACAACATTAATATCATGAGAACCACTACAACCTATCATTGACATCATATTCCCCAAATCATCATCGCATTCAACAATACAATTAGAATATCCAGGAATAGAGAAAAGCAAACAAAAGTTACCAACACTCAACTCCTTGAACTTCGCAAATATTTTCTCAATAACTTCATGATAACTACATCATTCACTAATCTTAATAGCAGCACAAGAATTACTGTATTTGCACATTAACATGAAACACCCATCCATACTACAAAATCACAAACCAGCAAACAATTGTTCACAGATTCCAAACTGTAAAATTATACAGTTACAACATATCAGTATCAACACTTCACAATTCACAATTCCAAACTGCAAAATTATATAGTTACAGCATATCAGTATCAAAACATCAAAATTCACAATTCCAAGCTACAACTTCAAAACACATTACATTATACAACAAACAAAATCAAAAAAATCAAAATCATTACACTATATCACATACAAAAATCACAAAAGAAGTATCAAACAAACAAAGTTTATCACAAAATAAAGAACTATAACAATATTGCCAAACACAAACCAGATATCACGCAAATTCGCTTATCTATATATACATACATATATGTATCGACAGATAGAGACAGAGTGAGACACACACACACACAAACACACACAGAGCGTACGCAGAGATCGCCTATACACAGAGATTTAGATCGCACAACCAGATCCACCTCACAGCACAACGAGATCGACCTCACAGCACAAAGAGATCGCCATAACGGAGAGAAATCGAGATCGCAGAGGCAAATATTTGATTTTTCACACACACACACACACACACACACACACATATATATATATATATATATATCAAAACAAAAGGTAATACAATCATTTAAAAAATAAGAAAATAAAAAACGAGACCTTCCGGTACAAAACTTAAAAAACTATGGACCTATTAGTGTCACGACCCAAACCCGCCCCTATAGGTTTAGTATCGTAACCGGCCAGTAATCTTGGGATTACCGAAGGCCTCTAAGACAAATTAACATAATATTAGGGGCCAGCGGAAGCAAATAACAAATATACAACGTCCATTGAGCTGTGCAGACTTATATGAGACAGAAAAATTTTAAACTTTTATATACATATATTCACATCATCCCTACATCATAATATATATACAGATCAGACAAAAAGGACTTGGCCCCTTTTTCAAAATACACAAAACTTGTTTAACCAAACAAGAAAACAGAACTTAAACTTTAAATCACATAGCGATAATCACTTGACATATCCAGAACCTCCATGGGAGGCACATAGGTTGGCTGACAAAAACAGATTCTAGGCAAATGCCTCTAAGCCTGGTCACGCGCCTAATCACCTACATACATAAATAATATAGTGAGCTAGAGCCCCGTGAATAATAACAGAGTAAAGGGTTTTAATGAATGATATCCATACCATATTCAAAAATCATAATTCTGATTCATATTTATTTTCTTGCTTAAAGCAATTACAGAAATTAGAGTTCATACTTAATCATACGTGGTACATCCATTAGCACTAACAGAGCAGATACAGAACAGATACAGATACATGGTGGTTATGAATAACCAGTTCCATAAAAGAACCTCCGAATCCGGGTAATAGAGAATAAACATACTGAGCTCTATGATGGAGCCTCCAGTACGGGTAGCAGATGACAGACATAATAAGTCCCATAACGGGACCTCCGATACTGGGTAACAACCAATAGATACATGACGCTAAGGATGCCACGAATACATGTCAGAAATTGGACAATCATTCATTGTACAAAACATAGCATTTCATAAAACAGATCTTAATTTATCATACAGAAAGTAAATAAAGTTAAACATAGCTTTACTAAGTTATTATTCACAGATAGCCGTAGAAGCAAATCAAACGGACTGGACATATCAGATAAATCAAGCAGACAATGGCACGTGACCTACACAAGCACATAACATATACACATTGAAATACAATATTACTCCCTTGATCAAACTTGACTTTTCTAGTCTTTTTCCGTCTAAATAGTCCAAAGTTCTACTACGCTTATTCTTTCTCATTCAAACAAACCAGGTTCTTATTTCACATATTCTTTCATTACTAAGCCCTTCTTTTCCAAATAGATTGATCTTTTACTTGGCTTCTTAAACAATTATCACTAGATCAATGATTCATTCTTTAACCAACTAATTTATGTTGATTGGTAGCTTATTAATCTTTATTGAGTCATAAATCATGTCTAGAATGCTTTGGAAAGAGATGAGAATAAAAATGTGAACTAAATGTAATTTTCCAAAATATGCTGAAAATGGGATCTTCGCTCGAGCGCCACTTTGGTCGCTCGAGCGGTTTGTAAAATTTGAAAAACTTCTGGGAGCTCGATTTTCACGCTCGAGCGAGACTTTCCTCGCTCGAGCAGACAGCGTAAATTTTGGAATTTCCAGAATTGCAATTGAAGTTCAAATTTGATATTCAAAACCTCAAAACATGTATTTTTGGTACACAAAAATAGAGAACCATTGTATGATTTAGTAAACACTTTTAATTAGAAAGCATTCATTCAAAATCATGCTCCAATTGCCCAATTTAGTTTTAATTCATCTTCTTTATATCAACCCACAATTCTAAAATATAAATTAGACTTCTCCACCTCTTGAAATTCCATGGTGTATGTAATACAAATAGATCCAATTTTACTATTAATAACAAAATCAACTTATCTCAATTTTTAACAAAATACTTAATTTATAATCATGGGTGTTCTAAAATGTGTCTAAATTGAATAAAATTCTTAAATTACATCACATGCATGGATTAAATAAAAATCTAATTATAAAATCAAAACTTTAGGATTAATTCTAAATTTTCATAAACTTGATTTTCTTAAAACATTTCCTTTGTCTCTTCAAAATATGAACTTGAATGGCTCAATTCCCTTAAAACTCATGTATTACAAGAAAATACTACAAAATCAAATCAAAACAATTAATTTTCCAAATTAATTTCCACAACTATGAGTCTACTTAATTTCTTACTTAAAACTTATTTCTTACAAAATCTATGAGACTAATTCCATAACTTTCTTAATTCATGATGCATGAAGGATTATTTAAAACATGAAATTAAAGTTATAAAACTCTTAGAAGATATTTGCATGTGTGAAATTAGGGTCAAAATTCAAACCAATTACATCCAAAATTCCTTTAATTCAATATTAAGTTCAAAATGTTCATGAATTCATAATTTCCCAAAATTGCTCTCCTTATGCCCAAACATGAAATTAATTCTCCAACTTTCTTAAAGATTCATTGATACATGTAAAGATGAAATCCAAATTCATGAGGAATAACACAAATTAAACTTACTGGATAAATATCCCAAACTCATTTCCTTAATCTCAAGCTTAACTCAATTTATTTTAACCTCAATTTAATTCATAGTCATAGATGTTCCAAAATATGTTTAATTTGAATCAAACTCTTAGATTACATTACATGCATAGGTTAATAATTAAAATCAAAACCTATATTTTTTCTTTAATTCTTCCAAATTACATGCATGTAGAAATAAGCCCCAAATTCATGCAAGATTACAAAAATTAAATACAAAATAATTAATTTCTAAATTGATTTCCATAACCATGAACCTACCTTAATTTCATCTTTGTTTTTCTAATTTCTTCCAAATTATATGAAATTGAACCCAAACTCATCTTTAATTCAAGTGTAATACAAAGATTCTACAAAATTCAAGCTTAAAATATTCACCTTTAATCTTTAATTTGATAAATTTCTTGATGATTTTTCATTTTTCCTTCCCTGAATTCCTTCAAAACCCACCAGCATAAAGGGACAAGCTCACTCTCTCTCTTTCCCCCTCTCTCTCTCTCTCGGCTGTTCATGCTCCAGCCAAAACAGATGGTGAATAGCTTCAATGCATTACACTCATTTCTTTATTCCCCTTTCTTTCGTCTTTCTTCCGTACGATTCTCTCTCCCTCTCTTTAACTCTATGTTTTGAATTCCTTGAGCCCAGATGAACATTACATTCTTTTCCTTTATTTCATATACACGTGCACATAATTAGAAGGCTCTAGAATTAGCTTTTCTTATACTAATTTATGTGTTAACTTAATTAACTTCATTTAGTTGTAACTAATTATAATTAATACTTAATCTTAATAATTTCAATTAGCACATAATTTAATCAATTGTAACTAATTACAAATCTCACATAGTTTAATGAGTCTAGTTTGACTTCTATTAAGACTCAATTAATTTTATCTAAATTTATCAATCTGAATCAGATTTTCAATCAATATCTCAAAAGGCTCCAATTATTAAATTGAACTTATTATCATCCTTAATTTTGTTTTCTTAAATCATCTAGGCCTTCAACTTCTGATTAGATTCTAAATTTCCGTCAATTAAGTTACATATTCAAATTAGGCACCCCATAAATAAATTTAATTCGTAATATTTACAATTCTCAGTCTTCATAATTTAATTAACTTGATTAACTCTAATTAAGATCTAATTAATTGAATCTCAATTTTACTAAACTGAAACGAATATTTAATTAAATTCCCAAATAGGTCCACAATTAAGATTAAATTGATTCAACTTCTTAACTTCACTTCCTTAAGCCATTTTGATCCTTAATTTCTAATTCCAAAATAAATCTTTAATAAAATCATATATGAGTCAGATCCCACAATTCTCATAAATCCCAAATTAAATTATAATACTTGGTAATTAAATTTCAAATCCTCTTAATTAATCAAGTACTAATCATTATACGTGATGGGGGGGTCGTAGCAATGTGCTCTAATTTAGAAAATATAATTGCAGCGATTTAGAAGGGATATAGATCCACCTATCATAGACTTAGGACTGAGCAAAGATTTCCGTGAAATCCGCTAATCCAATCCAGTCTAGTCCAATCCAGTTAATGGTTTAGATTAGTTGTTACGTTGATAGTTCCGTGATTCGGTTCTGAATTGAAAATTTAAAAATCCGTAGAGTTCGCCGATGGTTCTGGATGAACCCCAGGGGTTCCGGATTGAGAACCCGATTAACGTACTTAACAAATAGTCTTATATTTTTTATTATGTACACCCTACCTGCAAGACTCTTCATTCTATTTTATAAAACTTAACACTCTTTAAAACAATTTTTTGTTGCTTTTTCTTTTTTTAAACAACTTCGGGCGGGGGGATTTTTTTCTTAAATATTTCTCTTTTTATTACTTTTGTGCTAGTTTGTTAATTGTTAATTTTAATGGTCTAATGTGGAACAGTTTTTTCTTATCGATGTTTAAATGTAGAACAGTATAAAATATTATGAAAACAGAACATGGTTATTATGAAACTAATATGGTGCTACTATTTAGTATTTTTTATCGAATTAAATGCTTATATTTTTTTTTTGTTATTCTAATTATTGTAAATCCGTGGCTCTAAACGTTCCAATCCATGTTAAATGGAGGGTTTGAGATTGGTTTTCACGAGTTTAAACGGATTGGATTTGCTCTAATTTTTCAAGAACCGCTAAATAATGGAGAATTGATCCTGATTTTTACTCGCATCCAATTGTCAATCCGAACTATGCTGCACCCTACATAGAACTACATAGTAATTTTTCTTTTTATTTTTTTATATTTTTTTGGAAATTGTGGCCAATATATTTGTTTAACAAAAAATGTAGGAAATTTTACCAAAAGAACAAAATGGAAGAGAGCCAACAGGAGGAGGAAGTGGAATGGTGAAAGAGAAAAAATATTTTTTAATTTTTGAAATGTTGATCTATAATCTTAACTTTCCAGCAATTTCACTTGCACAATAACATGATAGAGGGAGCCAACAACTTATATGATCTAAAATTTGTAGACAACATCAAAACCCGACAGCAGATTTGTGAGTACAAAAATTGTGAGACTTTAAAGTTTGAGTTTCATTTTTGTCTTCTCCCTTTAGTCCTTCCTTTTTCTAATAAGATGCGGACCTGAAGACTCATTAGTGCCTCTCTCCTTAGCAATTTTCCTATTCCCGTTCTTGGCAGCATCACAAGCAGAAGCCCAAAACAGCGCAAAAAGATTGAAGGTAAAAAGAAAGATAACAACCAACTCCTCCTAGGACGCTAGCTCCAAAAAAAGAAAAAACAAATACCAAAACCTCCTCTAGTCCAACGGCACAAAACTAGAAAACAAAATCGTTATCCAAATCCCATATTCGACAATCCTTAGGATCACTATGTGAAAGGTCGCGTGATGAAGACGGTTAGGAATTTCGAGGGTGCCCAACAATCCCACTGCATCACAGTTTTACATTGAAGGTTTAATTAGAGAGGCCAGCTCATGAGATTAGAACCAAACTTACGGGGAAGGTTGCAAGGACAACTCCTTTTTTGCAGCGGAAAAAGCACAAGATGGACTCTATTCAATACTTCATATATTATATATTAAGTAAAAAGAGGTTTCAATGTATGTCAATTCTAATTTTTTAATTTTTTTATTTTTTTAAAAAAAAAATTAATCTCAATATTTATTAACTTCTCTCTAGCCTACCAAGATTTGTTGCTCTTTCTCATAAAGTTACTGCAGTACCTTTTTTCAAACAATCAATTTTTATTAAAAAAAAATTTAAAACAAATAAGTAAATCCATTATTATTTTATATCTATCTTAAACCCACAAGTTTTGTGGGGTGCCAATATTCTAATCTAAATTCTTAATTTTTGATTTAAAAAAAATCTTAACATTTATGTATTTTCTCACAACCCCCAAGCCTTTTGCCCGTATAATAACACTTTAATGCATTAAGAATAAGTATAAAAAAAATTTCTTGCAAAATCTCAACACTGAATTCCTTTGAAAGTCCCAAACATATGATTATTATCCCTCATAATAACACTTTAAATGCATAGAAAAAAAAAAAAAAAAAAAATGAGTAAGGATAAAAAAAATTCTTTGAAGAAAGTACAACAAATATGATTATAATCAAATGTATTAAACTTGAATATAATATGAAGACAAAAACAAGACAATTTGATTCATTGAAAAACTAACACATATGGCATTATTATAAATATTAAAACTTTGAATATAATTATAAACAAGAAAAAAAAAAAAAAAAGGAACATTTAAAAATAATATTTAAAAATTCACAATACACATATATATTCTCTGGATCAGCATTTATTAATCTTTTTTTCATTCACGTGCCTTCTCTACATTGCATGATTTTTATTGATTTGGTCAAAATCTCTAATCAACATTATATAAATCCCTCTTATACAGATTAATATATAATACAACTCCGTGCTAGTTCACTGCAGCTACCTATTTTCCAACTTCTCTCATAGTTAGTGATAAGATTGTTAAAATATTTTTATAAAAAAATCTTAAAAAACATAATTTACTATATCTAAGAAAAATCTAAAATAAAATATAAATATTTCACTCGGGTGACTGGCTAGTTAATATTTAGCAAACTAATTTGAGTTCCCAAATGTTCGAACACACGCACACAAAATGACAACATAGCAACAGCATAAATATAGGGACACCAACCAGTTGAAAACCAAGTTTGAAACAACGGTTTTGAAAATAAAAAGTCGCTCCAGCTACTACATATAACTCCAGTAGGTAAAACAATGTAGCAACCCAACATATACCCTTTTACAGATAACATGTTTTCCCTTTTCCGTTTTTTCGAAGGGGGTTTTTTATTTTTTTTCCAGTTTAAACCAAAACATAAGCTTAAAAAAAGAGCAAACATCTACCACAAACTAATCTTCAGAAGCTTGTGTCTTCCACTGTAAACCAAGCATGCTAGCACCTGACTAACAAGCAGGAATTACCTAGAACGGCGGAGCATAGCTCCTTTCCGGGCTTACCATTAAGGAGTATTATGGAAGTGACCTCGATCGGCTCCCGTCTCGACACTTCCACCATAAGGAGATGGATCGCCTAGGAGGAGAGTAATTCCCGACCACCTCGAGCTATGCGGCGCGCATGGGAGACTGCCGGATACCCATAGTATCACGGCCTCCGAGCGATATTACCACGGTCACCACGATAGCCTTTCACGAATGTGAAAGTAGCATTGAAAAATTTTTATAGTTAGTCCTATTCAACAAAGAAAATAATGCAATTAAATTAGAGGGTGTCCATGCAGATAAAACTCACAACTCCAATCAAATAAAAGCTTATCCCATGGTCTCTAGTGTTTTTTCAGGCCCAAGATAGTGACCAGGTGTGGAGTTCGGGGCCGTTTCCTCCGGACTGAAAACAAAGACAATTGATCTACAAAAATTCAGGTATTTTGAGGCGTACGACTCAGCGTAAAACAAAGTCATGTCTCCACATCAGATGGAAGTGTATTTAACAGAATTACAGACCATGAGACATCATTAAAACCGTTTTACAAGAGAGTTTTTTGTAAGAAGCTTCAGAATAATCAGCCTTGCTAACATGGAAAACTGAAGTACCATGAAAGAAAAGCCACCAAATATTTAGCATAATATGACTTGTTAATCTATCAAATGAATGCCAGATATGAAGGTAACATAAAAGCCTGAATTACAATGTTTGTTGGTAAGTCCGGTTGTGTATAGTTGAGAGTTGAAAGTAATTGCTGAAGTTGTTATAGTTTGTGATCATATAGTTTGCTATGTTAAATTGATCAGAGCATGTGAAAGGCTGTTTTAGCTGCGCCATTTGATCAAGCTGTTCACTAAAAGTTATTGACATGGATGAACTCATTATCTGATTGCTGCCACATAGCTGACAAGATGTCTTCTGAATTATAGCCTAGAAACCTCCAGTCAAAGAACCAATCAAAAATAGGTCATGCTATACAACGAAGAAAATACTTACTCTCTCACCAGTAATGCATCGGCCATCTAGAATGACTGATGGTTAGACGTTTGACTGCAACGGTCTGGATCATCGACAGTACGTCCAATTGTAATTAAATGCGAAAACCACGAGAGGCCGCTGTACGGCTCCAAACAGAAAACGATGAAGCAACCTACGAAAAGAAGAAGAAGAATAATCAACATATAAACATAAACCATAAAGATAGTATGCACTTTTTAACACAATCATCTAGCATCCACAAGTAGTTAGGAGAAATTTCTAACAAGTCACCATTACAAAAGGACAAGAAATCAATCTTCTTGGTATCAAAAAAAAAGACAATCACTAAACTCTTTTGCATCATGTAATTAAATTTCAAATCCAAGTGTGTGTGTGTGCAAAGCCATTTTCACATACTATCCAAACAAACCCAACCTTTCCCTCCTTGGAGAAATGTCTTCAGCTCTCTCTTCTTCACCTAGTGGATAAACCAGTCACATAGAAAGTGTATTCCCAGGATTTCAACTTCATTCCTGCCAAGTCATTCATAAGTTAGACCAGTGTTTTCAACCACCAGACACAAAATTAGTCATACAATAGAAAAGAAAGCCAAGAGTTATCGCATACCTCCCACGACCCCTGGGACCTTGATCTAGAGCCTGGACCGCCCCTTGGTCCTTGACCATGTTCTGGACCTGGACCGTAAGACCTGGATCTAGATCGAGACTGTGCTGCATAGGGGGAAGGAGACCTGTGAAACCTATTATATCCAATGCAGTTACATCAAATGGATAAGTAGAACCAAATATTACGATCTCCAACAGTATAATGAAATGAACTGCCCACCCCTGTTTAAACTAAAGAACAATGAGCTGAGATCTGTTCCTGGGTTTTCATACAACTCTAACTCAAAAGCTATTTATACCTTACAATATGAATGCTCATGTCCAACAAATTATAAGATAACTCTAACTACAAAAAATCTTTAATTAAAAAATTAAAATCTACTTCAACAACTTTCTAACAATGAATAAAAAATAATAATTAATAATAAAACACTCAACTTGACCATGAATTCATGAATATGATTATAAACCAAATGGGTGAGACTCCATATAAAATTCCATATGCATAATTTTCCATGGCCTGCAACATACACTATCAGATAAACAGAGAACAACTTGAGCAAGCATAACACCACCCCTAGTCATTCTCAATGTGAATGAGGTTCCTTTTGCTGGTTAGAATGTACCATGACTGGATTCTTGGACCCGCTCCTAAGATTCTGATCGAATATCAAGACTAGTATTTGGACCATGTTTCTTACATAGTGATGGCCTGAATATGGTTTTCGTGGCACTTATCCATAGATAATAATAACAAGAGTTCATTGTCACCCATCCATGAGCTGATATTCAAATAAGTGACCTCTTGTTAATTAATTTACTGGATAGTGCAGAACATATTTCAGCCATCACTATGAAAAAACATGGTCCAAATACTATGTTTTGATAATTGATCAGGAATCCTCGTAGGAGTTCCAGGATCCAGTCATGGTACATTCTACCAGCAAAAAGGAACTCAATTCAAATGAGAATGACTAGGGGTTGATGTATCTGTGTGTTATGGCTTGCTCAGTTGTTCGTCTGTTGCTATTCTTGATAGTTGTATGTTGCGAGCATGGGAAAAAATATATGCATATGAATTTTCACTATGGACCAACCCATTTGGCGTTTATAATTCATATTCTATTTCATTGGTCAAGTTGAGTGGGTGTTTATTTATTTAATTAGTTTATCTTTTATTATATGTTTAGAATAGTGTGAATATGATTTTAATGTTTTTTTATTAGATTTTTTGTTCAGTTAGAGTTATTTTTAATTTGTTGGACATGAGCATTCATATTTTATATAGGTAAAATAGTTTTTGTTTAGAGTTGTATGAAAACCCAGAGGAACAGATTCAGTATTGTTCTAGTTAACAGGAGGGTGGCAGTTCATTTCATGTTACTTGTTGAACTTCCGATAATATTTGGTTTCTACTTACCATTTGATTGTAACTTGCATTTGGATTATTATAGGTATTCAAGGTCTCCTTCCCACTATGCAGCACAGTTCATCGATCCTAGATCCAGGTTAGGTCCAGGTCCAGATCATGGTCAAGACAAGGGCAGGTTTCCAGGTCTAGATCAAGGTCCAGGGGGTCTGTGGGAGGTATGTGATACTCTGCTTTCTTTTTCTTGTATGACATTTTGTGTTCTGGGTGTGGTTTGAAAACATTGTTCTAAACTTATTGAAATGGACTTGGCAGGAATAGTTTTGGGAAATCCTGGGAATAACACTTTATGTGATGTTTTCACTCAGAGGTGACAGAAAGAGAGCTTGAAATCATTTCTCCCAAGGAGTAAAGTTGGTTTGTTTGGATAGTATGTGAAAAGTGGCTTTGCTGGGAATCTCTGAAATCTACTGTATTACCTTTTCTTTGGGATTGTTGATTTATACATGATGCAAAGAGTTTATAGATTTTGTCTTTTTTGATACCAGAAGATTGATTTTCTTGTTTTGTAAATGTGATGTAGGGAATTTTCTCATAACTACTTGTGGTTCTAGTTATGTTGGTTAAAAAAGGCTAACTATGTTTAGTTTAGTTTATTGTTGATTATTTTTCTTCTTCTTCTGTTCTAGGTGCTTCATGGTTTTTCTGGTTGTGGGAGCCCCGTACACGCGTCCTCTCAGTGGTTTTGCTTTTATTAACAATGGATACTGTCGATGATGCCCAACCGTTGCAATCAAACGTCTAACATCAGTGTCAGTTCAGATGCCGAAGATGAATTACTGTGGAGAGAGTAAATTATATTTCCTTGCGTTGTATAGATGACCGATATTTTGATTGGTTTCTTGACTGGTGGAGGTTTCTGGCTATATTCGAAAGAAGTTTTGTCAAGCTATGTTGGGCAGCAATCAGATGATGAGGTCATCCATTGTCAACACTTTAGTGAAACGAGGCTTGATCAGATGGCCAGCTAAAAAAGCCTTTCAACATGCTTCGAGTCAATGTAACATTAGCAACTATATTGATCAACGAAACTATACAACTTCAGAATTTACTTTCACTCTTCAACGTAATCAACGGGCATTACCAAACAACATATGGTAAACAGGCTTGTATGGTAACCGTCATATCTGCATTCATTGATAGATAAAGCATATATTGGCCTAAAATATTTGGTGCTTTTCTTTCATGTGTCACTCGTTTTCCATGTTAGCAAGGTGATTATTTGAGCATTTCTTACAAAAACTCTCTGTTAAAACGGTTTTTAATGATGTCTCATGTCTGTATTCTGTTAAATACCTTCCAAATTGATCGTGGAACATGATTTTGGTTAAGCTGAGTCGCCTACCTCAAATACGGAATTTTAGAATCATTTGTCTTTGTTTCCAGTTCACGGAGGAAACGGGCCCGAACTCCCCACCTGGTCACTAATCTTGGGCTGAAAAAGCACTAGAGACCAATGGTAAGCTTTTTATTTGATGGAGTTGGGATTTTAATGTTGCATGGAACCCTTATTAATTGACATTATTTTTCTTTGGTTGAAAGGCTAACTTATAAAATTTTTAATGCTACTTTCACATTCGTGAAAAGGCCTATCGTGTGGTGACCGTGGTAAGATATCGTTGAGAGGCCCGTGATGACTTATGGGGTATCGCAAGAGTCTCCAAGAGGCGCTCGCCATATCCGAGGTGAGGTCGGGATTACTCTCCTCCGTAGGCGATCATCTCCTTATGGTGGAAGGATTTCGAGACTCGGAGCGATTCAGAGGGTCACTTCCATATTCTCCTTATGGTAGCCCGGGAAAAGAGCTATTGCTCGCCGTTCAGGTAATCCTGCTTGTTGTCAGGTTAGGCATGCTGGTTTAAGATAAACACAGCTTCTGAAGAATTAGTTGTGGTAATGTTTTGCTCTTTTTTTTTTAGTTTGTCTGGACTTGAGAGACTTGTTATCTGTAAGGGTTATGTTGAGGTGCTACATTTGTTTTACTGATCTGGAGTTATATGTAGTTATGGACTGACTTTTATTTCAAAAGTTGTTCTTCATGGTTTTCACTGGTGGTTGTGTCACCTTATATTTATTGCTGTTGCTTCTGTCAGTTTTGTGGTGCGTTTTGTGTTTCGACATTTGGGAACTAAATTGATTTGATTAAATGATAATAGCCTATCACCCGATGAAAATATTTATGATTTATTTTTTAATCTTTTTTTAATTAATAAATTATGTTTTTTAAAAAGGGGGATTTTTTTTTTAAAAAAAAAAACAATAATTTTTAAAACAAATTTTGCTATCACTAATATGGAGGAGAAGGTTGAAATGCGATACTGCCAGTACTATGGCACGTTGTATATATACGATATCTGTAAATAAGGGGATTTTAAATAGTTGAGATTAGAGAATTTTTGACCAATCAATTAAGATGCATGCAATCGAGAAAGCACGTTGAATTGAAAAAGATATTTAAATGACCTGACTAGGAATAATAATATGTGAATTGTGATTTTTAAAATATTTTTTTAAATGTCTTTTTTTTTTTTTTTCTTGTTATATTATATTAGTTTAATATTTGATTAATGATTCAATATTGTGTTTAGATTTTTCAATGAATTAGAATGTCTTGTTTTTTTCATATTTATTAAGTTTAATATTTGATAATAATCAGTATTTGTTGTTATTTTTCAAAGATTTTTTTTTATTCCTATTACTATCTTTATGCATTAAAGTGTTATTATGAGGAGATAATAATCATGCATGTGTTTGGCTTTTCAACGGAATTCATGTGTTGAATTTTTCAAGAAATTTTTTTCGTAATACTTATTCTTAATGCAGTTAAAAGTTTGCTTATTATACGGGCAAGGTTGGGGTTTGTGAAGAATATTGAATACAATTTAAGATTTTTTTTTTTTTAAATCAAAAGAAGATTAAGAAGAATTTAGATTAGATATATTGGAACTCCCACAGAAACTTTGTGGGTACAGATTGAATAAATAAATAGTGGCATCTATATTGTTTTAAATTTTTTTTTTAAATATACAGAATTATTTTAGTTTTTGAAAAAGGTACTGCTAGTAATTATGAGAAAAAGTTCAAAAAAATCTTGTAGGTGAGAGAAGTAATAAATATTGAGATTAATTTTTTTTTAAAAAAATAAAATTAAAAGAATTTAAGAATGTTGACATATTGAAAAACCCTCTCGTTTAAGCTTATAATATTATATATAGAGAGAAGTATTGATAGAGCCATCTTGTGTTTTATCCGCTGCCAAAAATGGGAGTTGTTCCTGCAACCTTCCCCGGGTTAGTTTGGGTATTAATCTCATAGCTCTTTCTCTAGAATTAAATTCAATGAAAATTGATTGCAGTGGATGTTGGGCACCCCTCAATTCCTACCGTGTTCATCAACCGACCTTTTACAATAGTGTCTTAGGATGTGTAACTGATATGGATTGGATGAGATTTTTGTTTGTTCGTTTTGTGCTCTTGGACGAGAGGAGGTTTGGTTTTTTTTTTTTTTTTTTGGACTAGAGTCTAGGAGGAGGTTTGGTTGTATCTTTCTTTTTCCTTCAATCTTTTTGGCGTGTTGAGGTTCTCCTGCTTGTGGATGCGCTCCAAGAACGAATAGGAAAACATTGCCAGAGAGAGAATGAATAACTATGTCGTCAAGGTTCCGATGTTTAGTAGAAGAGAGGACTAAAGGGAGGAAAAAAAATTTGAAAACTCAACTTTAAAGTCTTCCCAATTTTGTACTCACAATTATGTGATGGGTTTTTGATTTGTTTACAAATTTAATCGTATAAGTTTTGGTCCCTTATCTGTTATCGTGAGTGAATTGTTGAAAGGTTAATTATAGCATCAAACATTTTTCAAACTTAAAAAACTATTTTCTCTTTTCACCATTTTCCACTTTCTCCTCCCTGTCTGCCTCTTCGTCCATTTTTATGTATTTTTGTAATTTCCCTACGATTTTTTGTTAGAAAAATTAATTGGCAAAACAAGTTTCAAAAAATAATAAAAATAAAAAGAAAGAACAATTACTATGTAGTCTTATGTAGGTGTGAGATAGTTCGAGATTGATTGCGTTGGAGTAAAATCCACGATATTCACTCTTCGGTATTCATGAAAAATATTAAGTAGGCAAGTCCAATCCGACTTTTTAAAATCGTGAACCAAATTCAAACCAATCGCATTTAAACATGGATTGGATCGGTTTTAGAGCCACGGCAATTTCATAATTGAATAAAGCAAAAAAAAAAATAATAACATTTTAATTTCAATAAAATAGTAAAGGATAGCAACCATCACTTAGTTTCATCGGAATAACAATTGTCTTTTTTCATAATAGTTTTATACTGTTCTACAATTTAAAACAATCATAAGAAACTGGTTCAGCCAATTAGGACCATTACAAATTAACTTAAATACTAGCAAACAAAAGTAAGTAAAATGAAGATTTATGCGGTTTTAGGATTTAGTATTTTAATTTTTTATAAATAGAGAGCATACTATGCAGGCGTGTATAATAAAATAAGACTATTGGTATACGGGTTCAGATCGGATTCCAATCCGGAAACATGGGTTCAGATCAGACAATCGGCGAAACTACGGATTTAATATTTTCATTTGAGAACGCGAAATCGACGAATTCAAAAACAATCAACTACTGATTGACTAGACTGGATTGGATTTACGGATTTCACGGAATCTTTGCGTCCAGTCAGTCCTATTGTAGCTGGATCTATATCCCTCTAATCCCAATAATTTTTAATAGACTAATGTTAACGACCCCACTCACGTATAATGATTTAGTACTTGGATTAATTAGAGGCTATTTTTGAAATTTAATTCCAGAAGTATTATAATTTATTTGGGATTTATGAAATTGTTGGGATCTGACTCATATATCGATTTTATTAAGATGTATTTTTGGAATTAGAATTAGATCAAAAGGCTTAAGGAAGTAGAGTTAAGAGAAGTGAAGCAATTTTAATCTTTAATTGTGGACCTATTTGCGGAATTTTAATTAAATATGTGTTTCAGTTTTTTTTAGTAAAATTGAAGATTTCAATTACCTTAGAATCCTTAATAGGAGTTAATCAAGATTAATTAAATTTATGAAGACTGAAATTGTAAATAGACGACTTAAAAATTTATTTATGGGGTGCCAATTTGAATATGTAACTTAATTGCGGGGAAATTTAGAATCAATCAGAAGTTGAAGGGCTTAGATGATTTAAGAAAACAACATTAAGGATGATAATAAGTTCAAATTTTAATATTGGAGCTTTTGAGATATTGATTTGAAATCTGATTCAGATTGAAAATTTAATAAAATTAATGAGTCTTATAGAGTCAACTAGACTCATAAACTATTTGAGATTTTGTAATTAGTTACAATTGACTAAAATTATTGCCTCATTGGAAATTATTAGAATTAAGTTATTAATTATAATTAGTTACAACTAATGAATGTTAATTAAGTTACACATAAAATTTAAGTATTAAGAAAGCTAATTCTAGAGCTTCTAATTATTGGCACGTGTATATGAAATTTTAAAGGAAAAAGAATGTTAAGATGTTCACTGGGCTCAAGGAATTCAAAACATTAGAGTTAAAGAGAGGGAGAGGAGATGACGGAAAGAAAGACGAAGAAAGGAGAATAAAGAATTGAGTTGTAATGCAGCTTGAAGGCATTTCACCATCTGTTTTTGGCTGGAGCATGACAGCGAGAGAGAGAGAGAGCGGGGGAAAGAGGAGAGAGTGAGCTATTTCCCTTATGCTGGATGGGTTTTGAAGGAATTCAGGGAAGGAAAAATTGATAAATGCATCAAGAAATTTATCAAACTTAAAGATTTAAAGGTGACATATCTTTAAGCTTGAATTTTGTAGGAATCTTTGTATTTACCTATTGAATTAAAGATGAGTTTGGGATTCAATTTCATATTAATTTGAAGAATTGAGAAAGAACAAAGATGAGAATAAGGTAGGGTCATGGTTTATGGGAAATCAATTAGAAGATTAATTATTTGTGTATTTAATTTTTGTAATCTTGCATGATTTCGGGGCTTATTTCTAATGCAGTGTAATTTGGAAAGTAAGAAATTAAAGAAAAAATATAGTGTTTGATTGTTAGTTCATTAACCTATGCATGGTATGTAATCTAAGAGTTGATTCAAATCTAACAATTTTCGGAAATCTATATGACTATGAATTAAATTGAGGTTAAAAAATTGAGTATAAGCTTGAGATTAAGGAATTGCAATTTTTGCGGATATTTTTTTATCCAGTAAGTTTAAATATTGTGTTATCCTCAATGAATTTGGATTCATTCTTTAGCATGTATCAATTGAATCTTTAGAAAGTTTGTGAGAATTAATTTCAGTCTTGGAGCATAAGAGAAGCAATTTTGCGGAAATTATGAATTCATGAACATTTTGACTTGATATTGGAATTAAGGGAATTTTGGAATTGTAGATTGGGTTTTGACTTGTTGACCCTAATTTCAGACATGCAAATATCTTCTAAGAGCTTTTTATAAGCTTTAATTTTCATGTTTTAAAATAAATCCTTAATGCATCAGTGAATATAAGAAAAGTTATGGAAATAGTCTCATAGTTTTGTAAGAAATAAAGTTTTAAGTAAGAATTAAGTTAGACTCAATTAGTTGTGGAAATTATTGGAAAATTATTGTTCTTGATTTGATTTTTGTATAGCCTATTAATCGTTGTATATATAC
>NW_021026358.1:1471636-1511739 GCF_004153795.1 Camellia sinensis | reverse complement strand
GTATTTCTAATTAGCTTCTGTTTTGGCTTGGAGTACTCGGTGAGTTTTATGCTTTAGCATCCTTGCATGCGTGTGAGTGACTGCCATGAATAGCATGCTTACCATGAGGCTATATGCTTATGTGATATAACTGCCTGAATGCCTGTGGGTGAAGGTTGGGTTATTTGAATTGGAACAATTCATCAAATGTGTGTTTTAAGCCCACTAGATAGTGGCAAGATCATGTTTTTCTAAGCCCACCCGAGGGTGACAAATCCACGTCTTAGCCTACTTGCGGGTAGCACCATCAAACCATTTTCAAAATAAACAAACATGAAATGTTTTGTTCCAATTCAGGCGATCCAGTCTATACTTGTATGTTGTGCGCATCAAATAGTAAATCTAGGCGAATAACCGGAATAAGAACACATAATGTTTTCAAAAGTAGATATCATGGTTAGTAGAGGCCGATCTTTGATCGGGCGAGCGGGGGTACTCACGAAGTGACCTTCCCCAATCGTACCCAAGTTCCCGAGCCGAGACAACTTTGGTGATGACGGACACGTGGCCTTTGGCACCGAGTTAGGGTTTCCTAAATTTCCCATTTTAAAAAACATTTAGGTGGCGACTCTGTATCTGGCGAAGCAGTCCATGTTTGGCACTTCTTTCAAAAATCTATTTTTTCTCAAAACGATTTGCCGGATTTGGACTCTTTGGTTCAGATTTAGAACCGTAACAAATTTGAGAGTCCTGAGCTGTAGTGCCCCCCAATATGAACAGAACAGGTGGAGCTCGTTCCTCCCGGGGCGTTCGGGGACGTCTACACTAGGGCAGATAAGTGCCCCAGCCGGCCCATAAAACGACTTCAAAGCTCCTAAGTTCGTCTCATCCGGCGCCCGAATGATCATGCACCGCCTGGGGCAAGGGCAGATAGATTAATCAATATATTCGGCTGAATCAATATATTCGGCTTAATCAAGATATTCGGCTTAAGTGCCCCAGCCGGCCTATGAATCGGTTCACCAGCATAATACCAACAAACTATTCGGCAAACTAATGATAAGTCAATATTGCCATGATATTCAATCGTAGAAAGCTCAACAGAATAACCATTTTATCTAAAGTAGTGAAAGGCAAAATTCTCTACCAACATAACATCACAAACTACGCATAAGTAGTAGTGAAACGACAAAGCAATTTTTATTAATAAATTAAGCACAGCCAGTAACCAATTTATACATGAAAACTACTCGGAACCAACAAAAGTGCTTAAAACAAAAACATATATCAAAAGGAAAAACATTTCATAAAATTCGAATGACTCCCAGATCAATCCTCGGGGTCAGACTCAAGTGGCTCAACGTCCACTTGCTCATAAGGAATTGGCAAGCCCAATGTAACCCCAGCGGCATGAAGGGCCTTAAGCCACCCGTGTTTGAATCCCCGATTCTCAAACTTGGGGACTTCATCTACGTATTCCTTGAAGGCGTTGACTTTTCCTGCTTCGAATGTGGTAGAAGCCTCAGATTCTGCCTTTTCCTTGGCCACCTTAAACTCTGCTAACTCAGTCTCCACCTTGTTAAGCGCATCCTCGGTTAGCCTAAGTGATTCTTTGCTCGCGTTCGCCCTATCTTCGGCATCAGAATGGAGATGATCGGCAGTTCGAGCCCTTTCCACTTCGGCTTCGGCTCGCGCAGTCTCCATTGCAGTTCTCATCATCTCAAACTCGGCCCTGCTCTTTTGATCGCGCACCTCTAACTACAAATGGCCAATCCTCTCAAGGGCATCGTGTAGGCGGCGGCCCAAGTCGGCGATCCTACCAACCGTCTGCAAAACAAGTTGGGACCGTTAGATGCCATAGGCAACCAAAATCAAAATAAGTCAAGTTCACCTACCAAAATGGCCGACTGCGCAGATAGGGCTACGGTCACCAAATCCGGCACGGCATGAAAAGATGCCTTATCAAACGGTAGGGAGACTGAAGCCGCCAGGCTCAAAGCTACCGTTGGGTCGGTAATAATGGATGCATCAGAGGGAATCGGCGTGTCTCTGATCTTTGGCTGAACAATGAAAGGAGCAACCACGTCCGACTCTTCTAAGCGAGGCCTTTTGTCAGCAGGACTATCTTCTGAACTGGCCTCTCCCTCGGCGCTACGCTTCTTGCCCCACTCTTCCAGAATCAACCGTTCATCAATGGATTGTTCGACCTCTTTCGCCATTTCGGCCGCAACAATCTGAGCCGGCTCTTCAATAACGGGTTCGAAAGACTCAATCAAGGCAGGTCCAGAACGGGTGGCCTCGGCCTTTTTTCGGGTGGCCATTCGTTCGGCATTTTTCTTTCGAGCCATCTGCATAAGGCTTTCTCCAGCTATACCTTCAAAAAAATCGCCGAGTAGGTCTCCCAAACTTCCAAAGATATCTCTAGAAGAAAACTCTGCCCAACCTGAAGTGGACGGCGAGGTAGGCTGACTAAGTCTGGCTGCCTCAAACGCCGAGTTTAGGGCCTCGTCAACCTCTTTGGCCTCCTCAGCGAACTCCCTGGCTGGTTCGGCGACTACCTCTACCATCGGCTCCACGTCTTGCCCCGAATCAGAAGCTTCGAGACCAACTTGCCTAAGGCTCTTGAAGCTAGGGAAGATAAGAGCCGCAAGTTGTTGATCGCCGGTTGGAATCGGAATATTGTCAGAGGCCGAAAAAGTAGTATACGTAGGCTCGTATCAAAGATGTATGTGGGCCGCTCTCCCTTGCTTCTGTACGTTTGGACGGCCGAAATATTCGAGTGCAGTCGCAATCTGCGCAAGGACTGCGTCGTCAGTAGAAACCAAAATCTTCTTCAATTTACTGCCTGCAAAGACAAAGGGTTAGACATGGAGAGAAGGCCAAGTAAAAGAAAAGTTCAATAAACGCAAGGAGACACACGGCAACCTGGTTCACCCCTCCGTCTGGGAATAGGGTCTAGGCGACCCTCGCCTTCTCCAAATTCCCAGTTCCCTCGGACATTGACCATTACGTCGTCCACACGCTTACCAGAACTGGCAAGCATGGTTACCAAATGATGGTCAGTATCCATGGCCCTAAGAAAGTACCGCCCAAGACGACCGAAAGATTTGGCTAAAGCATAGCAGTG
Source organism: Camellia sinensis (assembly GCF_004153795.1). Lineage (NCBI taxonomy): Eukaryota > Viridiplantae > Streptophyta > Magnoliopsida > Ericales > Theaceae > Camellia > Camellia sinensis. The sequence goes on along the minus strand of NW_021026358.1, from coordinate 1,508,633 downwards.
CCGAATGGCCGGAATGCCAAGATCGATCTTGAGGCACCGGTTCAATTCTACGATCCCCATTACGATTCGAAAGAAGTTCACGTTGGGCTGAGAAAGAATCAGACCCCAATGGCGGAGGACGGCCCTAAGGAATGGATGTAAGGGAAAACGGACCCCGCCCTCTGCAATGGATAAGAGAGGAAAGACGATTGAATTTCGATCCTCTCTCTCCATATCCAAAGTATTGTCCGTCACTAGAGATAGATAAACGTCGTCGGGGATGGAAAAGTGTCACCGGGATCCGGAAACACGACCCTCAGAAATGAGGACTATCAAGTGTTTAGCCATTTTTGCGGGGAATAAAGGGTTCGCCAAAATTAAAATAATAAACAGAAAGTGGGATTGCAAAGAAAAGAGAAGAAGACTTACGAGGAGCAAGGGGGACAAGGGTAGACAGAGAAGAGTTGCAGAAAATGCAAGTCAAAGAAGGGACATCCGATGGCGGTCCAAGAGTCTCGAATACTCAACAAAGCATGCACTCGAAAGGACTGAAATTTCAAATCGCAATAAATGCAAGACGCACGAATGAGGCGGGGAAGTGCAATGATGACCGAAAAGGTGTGCGCATTCTGACATCTGTATTGGGGTACGTGAAGCTGCTTGACCTATTTTAACTTTTCCAATTCAAGACCAAACACGCCGATTAACTACCGTTAATAGGGAGTTCGGGGGGCAATTGTGGGAGCCGAATATATGGCAAAATCAGAAAGTGCATACCTTAGAAGACTGATATTAATCGGCTGTATCTTACGAGACTGGGAAGCCAAATATAATATATATATATGCCGAATAAGTGCAGATCCTTAGAGCCGAATAAAAGAAAGGATAATGATTGAAAAGTAGGACCTGGCCCCGAGGATCAAAAGAAAAGCAAGTATAAATACAAGAACCACAGATTTAGAAAGGTATGCAAAAATCACTTCACTTAACTTAGTAAACAAGCTATCTTGAGTGTCTGAACTGACTAGTCCGTCGGAGTGCTAATTCCGGCACCCCCGACCGGAGTATTTGTATCTTTGTAGGTGACTAGCTGAGGATTACTAGCGTCTCCCAGGATCTGAAGAGTATTTCCAAACTACTTCCCCACAACATCTAACCAAAATAATTGAAATCAATCCACCATCTACATGCAAGTACAATATCAAATCCATATCAAATAAATAAAAATAAATAAATAAAAACAACAAAATAAACATAAATAAAAGAAAGTAGGTTTTGCACTCACAATTATTTTTTGAAGATCAAAGAATCACTTAAAAAATTAATGAAGCCACCAAAATAAAATCAAAACCCCTTCCCCCCCCCCCTTTCTCTCTCACTGCAGAGCCCTCTTATCCTTTTTGTTTTCTTTCTTTTTTCTTTTCCTAATGGTAGCTGCTATGAGAATAACCTAATAACTATTATATTATATTATACAAATACAACATAAATATAACAACATACATAAATATGATATATATTAATATATAAAATACTTTTTTTTATATAAAATATATAAATATATAAATATTCAAATTAATTATACATAATTAACTATTACATTAAATTCTCATATACTCACACAATTAATAAAGCCAAAAAATAATAATAATAATAAAATAATGATTTAAGAAAAATTAGAGTCGCTACAATCTCTTAGATGTGAATGTATTTGTACCATAACTGATCAACCCTAAGAAACAGAGTGACCGCTTTGTCGAATACATTTCGCGCCCAATTGATGAATTTGTTCTTTATCTCCACCTCAGCATACTTGAGGTACAGAGTGTGGTCTCGTCAATGGGCGTCTAGCGTAGTTGACGGAGACGCTAGGGTTGTTGCATTTGCGTCAGGAGATGAGGACTTCCAAGTGCTTGTGCTTTCATTCACGGTATAGGACGAGCTTAGTGGAATCCATGATTTGGTGTTTGGGGGGTCGAAGCAGGGACTCCTCCAGCTGCTAGATTTCTCGAGCCTGGCAGAGGATTTGGTCGGAATTGATTTGGATGGAGGCAGGGGTCTTGTTCTTAACCCTAGTCTATTGAGGGAGCTTAAATGTGGTATGTTTGTAAGAAATGTAACCTAACAATAGTGTCTTTGAACCTTTTAACACCGCTGCAGCCACCACGGTTGACGATTTAGAGAGAGAGTGTGTGATAGAATAGAAGATATGAATATTACTGTAGAGACACACACACACACACACACACACACACACAGATGATTGGGGAATTCAGGTGTTGTGTTTGAAGATTGATGATAAATGAGATGAGATCGAAGGGGGATATTAGGGGTCTGTATTTATAGGTTGCGCTTTGTTTCCTAACGCGTCAAGTTATCCTTTTCCTAATCCTAATCAAAGTTGGTAATTCCAAAACTTATTTGTAATAACTAATGATGGCTAGTGATTATTTGGCTAAAATAATAAATAAATACAAAACAAATTAAAATAGTGATAAATGGAGGTGTTATACACACCAATTGATATATTAATTAGTGTATTAACATATATTCTTACATTGTCACTTTAAAATTATGACTCTATCTATTTTACAAATTATAAAGATTCAAAATCTCTAAAATTATGTTACATTATCTATTAGTACATTAATTGACATACCAATTAGTATATATAACATTATTCATAATATATGAGGGTTGCTAAATGTCCCTGCCTTTTTTACTTTGGACCTCCTATTTTTTTGTTGAGTAATTCTACTTACCCCACAAAACTATCTCCTTGCGCCCTCAAAATATTAAATTTTTATTTTTTTTATAATTTTCATAATATTAATTTTACCCTCATCCTTACCATTACGCTTCTCCTTACATTCTAGCCTTTCAAACCTCTGCCAATCACTTGCTTATGTTAGATTTTTTCAAACCTTTTTTCATATAATCTTTTTTTTTAAAAAAAGTATAAAAAAGAATAATGATACAGAGCTCCAAAAGTAGAGCTCTAATTTGAGCTCTACTGAGTTGGCAAGGGAAAAAAAAACCCAACACAGACATTCATATCACATCACAAATAAGACCCATATATTAGAGCTCTCCTAGAGCTCTCTGTTTAAACCTCCAAATCATTTTTGTAAAAAAAATAAAGAAATAATATAGCCCTAAAAAAGTATAAAAAAACTAAAAACTGACGTTTATCCGCGTTCTGGATAAGCAACCTTGTTCACTCACTCACTCACCATCTTCTCTTTCATCATGGATTCTCTTTCAAGAACCAACAATTCCTTCACTGAAACGAGATTCGAATATGATCCCAAAGCAGACCTAAAAGCTTTCGATGAATCCAAAGCCAGTGTTAAAGGACTCGTAGATGTCGGAGTAGTCCAAATTCCCAAAATCTTCATCAGACCATCCAACGATCCTCCCGAGACAACGAACTCACGCCTTGCAAATTTGCAAGTTCCGATCATAGATCTGGGAGGACATCGACGGCCATGATCGGCGCGATGAGATTGTGGATGAAATCCGCAGGACGTCTGAGGAATGGGGCTTTTTCCAAGTGGTGAATCACGGAATCCCTTTCGGTGTGTTGAGTGGAATGATTGATGGAGTTCGTGAATTTAACGAACAAGATTTGGAGGCGAAGAAAGAGTTCTACACGCGTGATCAGAATAGAAAAGTAAGAGGGAGTTTTTATGTGAATTAGGGCCGAGCTCAAACACGGTGTAGTAAGAGACTGAGTTATGGACCGAGCTAGGTCCAGGTATAGTGAGGAACTGATTTATGGGCCAAGGTGAATGGGCTTCGCAGCTTGGAGCTTATCCTTCTTAGCTCGGTCAGAGATAGCTGCAAGTAGCTCGGTCTGGGTATTCCAAACTGAGGTAAATGGACGATGACCGAGCTAGGCACTGCCTGTGGAAGCACCGAGCTGAGCGTGTTAGAGGTGTTAGCTCAGTTGTGCTGTCATTTTGCCGTGGTATAACCATATCACTTGGCTTGCAGCGATGAGGATGATTTAAGAATAAGCATTATCCTTGGGTATGAAACTCCTAGGAGGACTCTGCTAAGGAGAGTTAGAGTCCAACTGGGAATGTGCGAACCATCTCACTTGGTTGGTAATGAGTAAGGTGTGCGATTCCTAGAAGGATTCTTATGAGGAGAGTTGGAATCCTACTAGGATTGGGCCAAGCAGAATCTATAAAAGCTCATGACAAGGCCTATGTAGAGGTATCACAATTCTTACTCTAGAATACACAGAGCTTATTGTCTATTGTCTAATTGTTCACTTAGCCATTTGAGGGGTTTTCGGCACACCCCCGCCGGTTAGCTCACGTTTGTGTTTTCAGCTAGCAAAGCAACGTTGTTTGGAGGAGTGCAAACTTGATCAACAGGATTATACGAGAAGATTATTTCACGCTCGTACAATTGGCGTCGTCTGTGGGAAGTTTACAAAGAACAAAACCTTTTGATCGAGTTTTCCTCTCTAGTTAAAAGCAATAGTGCACACTGAAGACTTGCCGCAATCTGCTATTAATGAGCAAACCCCGAAGGGGGGTGGGAGGCGCGAAGGTTTACTTTCTATCCCATCCATGGCAAACTTAGAGCCCCAACGACGGAACTCCCAGAATGACACAAGAGAGAGACGGGGTATTAGCCCCGTCGCTCTCAAAGTCCTGAAAGACAGAAGCGGAGGCAGGATCCTCAAGTTTTGGAGGATCGCGTGAGGGAGCAAGAGGAGTTAATAAGGAGGATGGCGGCAGACATGGAGACAATGAAGTGCCAGATAAGTTAATAATGAGGATGGCGGCAGACATGGAAACAATGAAGTGCCAGATAAAAGGAAAATAGGAGGCGACAAGAGAGGGGCGCAAATGCAACACGCCCCCTCGCCACTCGGAAGATCGTGACAGACATACCACACCATCACAAGCAGAAAGCAAGAGCCTTAGAGCAGGCGGCACTCAATCAAGGACTTCCAAAACTCGTTACTCCAGGTCTAAAAGAACGAGGACTGAAAGGTCGCAAATAGAGAGAAGAAGCTATCGGCCCTCGCACACGCACCAAACGACATCTAGGCACACGGAGTTGCCTAGGTCAGCGGACTTACAAACAGTGCTCGAGGAAAGGGCCTAATAGAAGGAAGACACCAGGGCTCGTGACCCTCGCAGGGTGTCAACCCTACAACGATTGGCCCCTAGGACACATGGGAGTGTCGTGGTAGGGATGCCAATGTCGCGCCTTACTTACGAACCGGTGTATAAAGTATTAGCAAGGTTACAAAGCTCGCCATTCGTTCTGACAATAGAGAACGCACCACTACCTTCAGGCTTCCACCAACCCAAGTTTATTACATATGAGGAGAAGTCAGACCCCTACATGCACTTAAGCCACTTTCGCCAGGCTATGGCAGTATACCAGCGAAACGAGGCTCTAATATGTATCCTGTTCCCATCCAGCCTTGGCAACCTAGGTCTAACTTAGTTCGAAAGGCTACCGGAAGGTAGCATTGCCTCATGGGCACAATTGGCAGAAGCGTTCGTGACTAGATTCAAGACGAATACCAAAACACCAGTGGAGATCGATCAGCTACTCTCCATTGACATGGGCGAAAAGGAGACAATCTTACAACAGCCGCTATTGGGAGACCTTTAACCAGATTGGGGATTGCCCTACAAACCTCATCATCGCACAATATAAACGGGGTTTACCAGTCGGCAACAAACTGAGGGACTCAATGACAATGATGCACCCCTCATGATGGAGGCACTAATGGAGAGAGTGCATCAACACATCCGAGTAGAGGAAGATAGCACCCGTGCTAAAGTAAAATCTGGCACAACAACAATGCTAGATAAAAAGACTACAGCAAAAGTCAACACGGTGGAACAACTAAGTAGGAACGGGCGAGGCAGGCGAGCTAATAGAGAAGACCCAGAAAAAAGGAAGTTAAGAGTCCGCACTGCCATCACCACAGTATTCAATAAACCTATCTACCGGATTCTCAGCGAAATAAGTAATGAACCCTTCGTTCGGCGGCCTGCCAAGTCGGGAGAAGCACAAAGGGGCTATGACGAGAGATCCCGTTGCACCTTCCACGATGAGAAGGGGCACTACACTGAGAATTGCACACCATTGCAGCAACATTTGGAAGAATTAGTGGCTGCTGCACACTTGGACCAGTATATAGAATGGGGTACACAGCCAACTCCCCAGGACCTCAACGGACCAAATGGGATGTCGGTCGATGGTCCACCCCAAGGCATAATCAACGTTATACATGGGATCGTCGAACCTGAACGGGTATGTGAACTTAGGGGGATGATAAAAAAGTCTGAGCACTTGAGAGAGGTATTAAGTGCACAACCTACCATCAAAAAGGGCAGAACAGAGGCTACGAACGTCATATCCTTCTTAGACAAGGATCTAGCAAGGCTACATTGCGCTCATAATGACGCTTTGGTGGTGACTCTACGCGTCAAGAACTTCGACATCAAGCTGATTCTGATTGACCAAGGAAGCTCATGCGAGATAATGTACTACGAGAACTTCAAACAGTTGAAATTGAAGGACAAAGACTTGGTACCTGCAACATCTTCGCTCGTCGATTTCAACTCAATGCCAATGTGGCCAATGGGCAAGATAATCCTCCCAGTCAAGGCAGGAACCATGACAAAACAGGTGGAATTCTAGGTAATGAAGTCCCTTCTACTTACAACATAATCTTGGGAAGGGCATCGTTGCATGCCATGCACTCAGTGGCGTCAACCTACCATCAGGCATTGCGGTTCCCCAATGAAGCCGGAGTGATCGAAGAGATCTTAGGAGACCAAATTATGTCAAAACAGTGCTTCGTCACAGTAAATGGCAGTCGGGCTGCAAAAGGGTATGTCCAGATGGTGGAAGAGCCAGAGAGCAATGAACTGTTTGCGGATGTCGGCAAAATAGCTGAGCAGAAGGTAGTGAAAGATTTGGTAGAGGTAAGGATAGACGAAAAGAACCTAGAAAAGTTCTTTTTGCTCGGCTCGGCTCGTCTTTGTCCAGCACAGAAAGAATAGAGGTCATGGAATTCTTAACCTCTAATATTGAAGTGTTTTCCTGGACACCATATGACATACCTGGCATTGACCCAAACTTTATATGTCACCAACTTAATGTTCACTCAACTGCCAAACCAATTATACAGCGCACTCGCAGATCAGCACTCCACCACGCGAAAATAATGGCGGAGGAAGTGGGAAACTTGCTGGAGACAGGAGCCATCAGAGAAGTCCACTATCCCAGATGGATCTCCAATACTGTAGTAGTGCCAAAGAAGAACGGAAAACGACGTGTTTACGCGCACTACAAAACAGTCAACAAGGCATGCCTAAACCAACTAGTGGACCTAACAACAAGGCATAATCGACTTAGCTTCCTTGATGCGTATAGAGGTTACCATCAGATCGCTATGTATGAACCAAACCAGGAGGTCACATCATTTACAACGCCTAGAGAATTGTACAGTTACAAAGTTATGCCCTTTGGCCTAAAGAACACGGGGGCTACATTCCAACGGATGATCACTGTGACAACCCTCTCCTCTGATTAGTGCTAATCTCTGGTTAAGCATGATAAGTAATTGATCAGACTGAAATTCTGAACTGAATGCATGAGTATGTTGTTAAATTGCATTTTCTATCTGTTAGTCATTAAATGATCTATTCATGTTTTTAGTTTCGAATTGCGAATTGAAAGCCTTATTGGCGACCGAAACAGAAATTGATTAGTGTTTTATGCTAATTAGAATTTATATGATTTTATGATAGGTTTAATTAAAATTCAATTTGGAATGATTAAATTAGATTAAATAATGTTAATTACATTAGATTGAGTTATTACCAAATTGCCATTGAGTGGCCATTTCCTACAAACTTTGTTTGAACTTAATTGTTGTATTTCATATCATCTCCTCAGCCTTTTCTAGACCAAAACCGTGAGAATGAATTGGGAGAACTTGAGTTCAACAAGAAATTTAGCTTGGAGACTTAGAAGACTTGAAGGGAATTTGCAAAATTAAGGTTGTATACTTTGAATTCAAGACCTAAGGTAGAGATTTCATCCTCTCATTTTGTGAATTTAAGTCATTTCTTGCATGGTTCATGGAAGTTGGTGATTAGAGTCTAGAATTGGCTCAAAGTGTTGTATTGAGTAGCTATGTGTGCATGCATGTACCTATCATGAAGTTTAAGGTTGTTTTTCCAAGAAATTCTTCCATGCATGTCTAGATTATGGTTGTAATCTAAGAATTCATCATGTTTTTGGAGTCAATGGTTCATTTGGTCATGTGTTAGAAGCTTTGTTTTCAAATAAACATTTGCATGGTGCATTTACATCATCTTCTTGAAATTTGGATTGAAATTGTGCTCAATTGACTCACCCTTGGGCTTGATTTTACAAATTGATCTTCAAAACATGTTATGTTGTTGGTTTCCAAGTGTTTTCCAGAAAATTGGCCCAAAAGGTTGAGTTTTGATATGTTGAATGCTTGGTTTGAGCTTTGAAGGCAAATCTGGAAAACCCAGAATTTAGCTTCCTCGCTCGAGCAAAGGATTCCACGCTTGAGCGAGCACCTATGTGTTCAGGGGTCCGCTCGAGCGACGGAATGTTGGCTCGAGCGTGAATTGCAAGCTCTCAGGTTTTTGGTGCACGCAGACGCACGCTCGAGCGACGAAACCTACGCTCGAGCGAACGGTATGTCTCACGCTCGAGCGAGCATCAAGCGAGGATTTTCAACAACCAGTACTTTTACATTTTTACAGACCGCTCGAGAGAAGGAGTTTACGCTTGAGCGACCCCTCTGTTTTAGCAAGCTCGCTCGAGCGAAGAAAGCCACGCTCGAGCGAAACCCCTGTTTTCAGCAAAATTTTGAAAAGTTTTTTAAAGTGCATCTTTGTATCCTCATTCCATCCTAGGCATTCCTAGGCCTAGTTTAAAGCATCTTAATGAGGATAATGTTATGGAACCACACCAAGTCAAGTTAAGGGGCTAAGTTATTAATCCCTAGTGTGTGTTCATTTTGATACTGTGTAAGGTTGGCATCCGAGGACGCTCATTAGCCTGTCTTTAGCCCAGCGTTCTGTGAGTAATAATGTTGTAAAGATATATTCAATGATGATTATTTTCTGAACAATTAACTGTACTGTTTTCTGAAGTGATACTGTTTACTGAATGAATGATGTTCTATTTATGAACTGTACTCGTGGCATCCATAGCAACTCACTGTTACTGTATTGTTACTGCTAGTGTCACAGAGATCTCTCTCGGTTCCAATACTTGGAACCAATGCTATATACTGTTATGATGGCCATCAACTGACTGTTCGGTCTGTTAAGACCTACTATACTGTTTGCTATTGGATGTACCACATATGACTGCTATGGTTTCTAAGTGACTGAAATGACTGTTTAATTACTGAAAGGACATTCATTCTTAACCTCTTTACACAGCTGTTATTCACTGGGCTTTAGCTCATTGTTTATATTTATATGTAGGTGTACAGGCACCGGACCGGAGCTAGGGCCGTCGGGTTGGCTCTCGTTTTGTCAAGCCAACCATTGTGCCTCACTGCGAGGTTCCAAGTCGTTTCAAGCTAAAGGCTGTTTTGGGGTGTCCCAGTTCCACCATTCTGTCTCTGTTTGTAATAAACGTTTTAGACTTGTACTATACAGTTATGGTGTTGGGATTCGGTCCCTAACCTGGATGTTTGTGTACGACGTATGTATATATGTTCTGCTTATGAAAGTGGCTTGTTTGTAAAAGTCTTTTCGCATAGATTGTCACAGCTCATTGGACATCTCTTATTTACTATTTTGGCTTCCGCTAGCCCCTTACTCTGTATTACTGTCATTACTGTTAAGCAGGCCTTTGGTAATCACGGATTACTGGTCGGTTGCGATGCTTAAACCCATAGGGGCGGGTTTGGGTCGTGACAGAGTGGTATCAGAGCGATATCAACGCACAAGTTATACCGCACACATGTGTCCAAATGAGCTATAGGATGTCCTAGAAAAGTAATTAGGGCATTGCATGTGCATGATAGGTGTGTGTGGCCATGACTTGAATATATGTGCTAATGTGCTTAAGTAAGCAATTTCCTATGTTTGTGATTACTGTATTGCATCTAGGTGGACAATGCAAGGAATGTCGATGAAACGGAATCATCGAATGCTAGAATGGCAAGATTAGAAAAAACAGTTGAACTATTGACTGAGGCCTTAAGGCAACAACAGAACCAATAGCCCCCACCTCCTCCAGTACAGCCAGAACCAAATGTTAATGAGGACATAATTGCTTTGACACAGAAGTTTAGCAAAATGAAACCACCATCACTTCAGGGAGGCCTTGAACCATTAAAGGCCGAAGCATAGGTTCTAGAAACGGAGAAGTTGTTCGAAGTGTTTCCGTGCTCTGAAGCACACAAGGTGTTACTGGCTACCTTCACTCTACAAGAAGAGGCCAGATGGTGGTGGATGCTCGTCCGTGATACCAATAATGTTATGACTTGGGCTCAGTTTAAGGGAGCCTTCTTTGAGAAATATTTTCCTTAGCGTGTCAGGGATTGTAAGGTAACTGAATTTGAACAGTTGAAACAGGGTACCATGTCAGTAGCAGAATATGAATCAAAGTTCACCGAACTCGCCCGATATGCACCACACATGGTGGATACAGATTATAAAAAGGCCAGAAAGTTTGAGGGCAGGCTTAATGTCGAGATACTGGACCGAATCAACGTTCTGAAGTTACTTAAGTATGTGGATGTTCTTGACCGAGCAATAATGGCCGAGTCGAATATCGAAGCATTGAAACAGACTGAAACACCAGCAACTGAGTGGTGCGGTAAGAGACGGGGCTTTAAGTTTAAGAAAGGCCAGAACAGTTCATTGAACAAGAAGCAAAACACTGGATCTTCGAACAGTTCTAGCCAGGGTAACAATTCCATACTAACCTGTTCAGAGTGTGCCAAGAGACACAAAGGGGTATGCTATAAAATTTTTGGTGTTTGTTATAGGTGTGGCAAGGTGGGCCACATGGTCAAAGATTGCCTTTCCACTTCTCAAGGCAATAGTAAAGCTGCAGCTAGCGCCGCAACATCAACTGCTCCACCGAAACCCAACCCCAAAGCTACTGGAAAAGAGCCTTTAAGGCAAGGCTGGGTATTTGCACTCGTACCGGGAGATGTGCAGAATACCGAGACAGTTGTGTCAGGTATACTCTTTATTTGTGCTCAAAATGCATATATTTTGATTGATTCGGGGTCTACACATTCGTTTGTCTCGCATGCTTTTTCGCGAAAATTAAATAGACCACTGGAACCCATGAACTATTTGTTAGCTGTATCTTCACCCGCTGGGGGATCCATGACATGTGCTTATATGTATCCTGCATGTGAGATTGTTGTTGGGGATGTACATTTGTATATTGATTTACTGCCATTGAACATTGATCATTTTGATGTGATTTTGGGAATTGACTGGTTAACAAAATATCATGCTACCATAGACTGTGTAACAAAACAAGTTGTTTTCCGTCCACCTAGTTTACCTGAATTTGTGTTTAGCAGAGTTGGAGTAGTACCTCCCCCATACCTGATTTTATCCATGAAAGCATTTAAACTAATTAGAAAGGGGTGTAAAGGGTATCTATGTTGCATATTGACTGTACATACTGATACTAAAGCTGATGTGGACAGTATTCCTATAGTCAGAGAATTCCCAGATGTTTTTCCAGATGATTTGTCAGGGGATTTGATTGATAGGGAGATTGAGTTCACCATTGAAGTGTTATCGGGTACACAGCCAGTTTCCAAAGCTCCTTACAGAATGGCACCTACTGAATTGAAGGAATTGAAAGTTCAACTGCAAGAATTATTAGATAAGAAGTCCATCATGCCCAGTACTTCACCATGGGGCGTACCAGTTTTATTTGTGAAAAAGAAAGACGGCTCACTGAGACTTTGCATTGACTACCGTGAACTGAACAAGGTAACAGTGAAAAACAAATACCCATTACCTCGTATTGATGATTTATTTGACCAGTTACAGGGTGCCCAGTTTTCTCCAAAATTGACCTCAGATCTGGATACCACTAGTTGAAGGTGAAAACAAGGGACATTGAAAAGACTGCCTTTCGAACGAGGTACGGACATTATGAATTTCTTGTTATGCCTTTCGGAGTTACCAATGCGCCTGCTGTATTTATGGACCTCATGAACAGAATTTTTAAACCATTCCTCGATGAATTTGTAGTTGTTTTCATAGATGACATTTTGTTTTATTCCAAAAGTAAAGAAGAACATGAACATCATTTGAGAATTTCCTTAAAGACCCTAAGAGAACAGAAACTGTATGCAAAACTGACAAAATGTGAATTTTGGCTTGATAATGTTATGTTTTTGGGACATGTGATCAGTAAGGATGGCATTTCAGTTGACCCACAGAAAATTGAAGCAGTGGTAAATTGGCCTAGACCGACAAATATCACGAAAATTCACAGTTTCTTGGGTTTAGCTGGGCACTACAGAAGGTTTGTGAAAGATTTCTCCAAAATTGCCTTACCATTGACTCAGTTGACTCAAAAGGGAATATCATTTGACTGGACCGATCAGAGAGAATCAGCTTTCCAAGAATTGAAGACTCGACTTGTGACTGCACCGATTCTCACCCTACCCTCAGGTACGAATGGATTTACTATTTTTAGTGATGCTTGTCATAGGGGTTTGGGATGTGTATTAATGCAGAATGGAAAAGTTATTGCGTATGCTTCCCGACAATTGAGACCACATGAAGAGAACTACCCGACTCATGACCTAGAACTTGCTGCAGTGGTGTTTGCATTGAAAATTTGGCGTCACTACCTATATGGGGCAACATGTGAGGTGCACACAGACCACAAGAGTTTAAAATACTTCTTTACATAGAAAGAGTTGAACATGAGACAGCGGAGATGGCTAGAACTGATAAAAGACTATGACCTGCAAATTCTGTACCACCCAGGGAAAACTAACACCGTTGCTGATGCACTTAGCCAAAAATCAATTAGGAATTTAGCCTGTCTACTCACCAAACAGAAAGAACTATTATGTGATCTTGACAAATTTGGAGTTAAGATTGTTTTGCGTGAACAAAGTGGGACATTGGCTGCTACTTCTGCTCAACCGGCACTTATTAAGGAGATTAACGAGAGACGGCAAAAAGATGACTTTCTGCAAAAGATCATTGATGAACGGGAATCCAAACCGAGGCCGGACTTTAAATTTGAGAACGATGTGTTAAAATTCCAGGGAAGGTTGTGTGTACCAAATGACTCTGAACTGAAAAGGCGATTTTACAGGAAGGCCACAATTCAAAACTTTCTATCCATCCAGGAAATACAAAAATGTATCAAGATTTGAAACTGAATTTCTAGTGGCCGGGAATGAAGAAAGAAATTGCCGAGTTCGTATCAAAATGCCTACATTGTCAACAAGTCAAAGCTAAACATCAACGACCCGCAGGCTTACTGCAACCCTTACCAATACCAGAGTGGAAATGGGAACATATCACTATGGATTTTATTGTTGGATTGCCTCGCTCCAGTAAAGGTATGGACTCAATCTGAGTTATTGTTGATAGATTAATGAAATCTGCTCACTTTTTACGTGTCAAAACAATTTATAACGCGGATAAATTGGCTACAATTTATATTGATGAAATTGTTAGACTGCATGGAGTGCCTGTATCTATTGTTTCTGATAGGGACTCAAAGTTTACATCAAGATTTTGGCAAAGTCTGCAAACGACATTGGGTACTGAATTGAGACTGAGTAGTGCATACCATCCTCAGACAGATGGCCAATCAGAGAGGACCATCCAGACTCTAGAGGACTTACTGCGTATGTGTGTTCTTGATTTCCAAGGAAATTGGGAAAGCCATTTACCCTTAGCTGAATTTGCCTACAACAACAGTTTTCACTCGAGCATTGGTATGGCGCCTTTCGAGGCTTTGTATGGCAGAAAATGCCGATCTCCTATTTGCTGGGTAGAAGTTGGAGATGGGCCTTTGCTTAGGCCTGAGATTGTACAGGAAACCACAGAAAAGGTGAAACTGATTCAACAAAGATTGAAAACCGCACAAAGTCAACAGAAAAGTTATGCGGACGTCCGAAGACAAGACAGGGAGTATGAAATGGGTAATTATGTTTTTGTTAAAGTGACACCAATGAAAGGCCAGACCCGTTTTGGGGTCAAAGGTAAGCTAGCACCGAGATATGTTGGGCCGTATGAGATCATTGAAAAGATTAATCTGGTGGCGTATCAAGTAGCACTTCCTCCTGAAATGGGGCATATGCATAATGTCTTCCACATTTCAATGCTGAGGGATTATCTTCGGGATCCCTTCCATGTTATTGAGCCTACCCGTGTAGTGCTAAGTGATGACTACACTTATGAAGAACGACCTATTCAGGTTGTGAACCGGCCAATCAAGAAGTTGAGGAATAAAGAAATTCCGTTAGTGAAGGTGGATTGGCAAAACCACGGTGGCACTTATGCCACTTGGGAAAGGAAAGACGATACGTTGAGGAATATCCTGAACTGTTCCCCCTGGATCCAGTGTTCTTCCACAATGAAGGTGTTCTTTCACAATGAAGGTAATCCGAGTTTAGAGGGCCAAACTCTTTTAAGGGGGGAAGACTGTGACAACCATCACCTCTGATTAGTGCTAATCTCTGGTTAAGCATGATAAGTAATTGATCAAACTGAAATTCTAAACTGAATGCATGAGTATGTTGTTAAATTGCATTTTCTATCTGTTAGTCATTAAATGATCTGTTCATGTTTTTAGTTTCGAATTGCGAATTGAAAGCCTTATCGGCGACCGAAACATAAATTGATTAGTGTTTTATACTAATTAGAATTTATATGATTTTATGATAAGTTTAATTAAAATTCAATTTGTAATAATTAAATTAGATTAAATAATGTTAATTACATTAGATTGAGTTATTACCAAATTGCCATTGAGTGGCCGTTTCCGACAAACTTTGTTTGGACTTAATTGTTGCATTTCATATCATCTCCTCAGCCTTTTCTAGACCAAAATCGTGAGAGAGAGTGAATTGGGAGAACTTGAGTTCAACAAGAAATTTAGCTTGGAGACTTAGAAGATTTGAAGAGAATTTGCAAAATTGAGGTTGCATACTTTGAATTCAAGACCTAATGTAGAGATTTCATCCTCTCATTTTGTGAATTTAAGTCATTTCTTGCATGGTTCATGGAAGTTGGTGATTAGAGTCTAGAATTGGCTCAAAGTGTTGTATTGAGTAGCTATGTGTGCATGCATGTACCTATCATGAAGTTTAAGGTTGTTTTTCCATGAAATTCTTCCATGCATGTCTAGATTATGGTTGTAATCTAAGAATTCATCATGTTTTTGGAGTCAATGGTTCATTTGGTCATGTTTTAGAAGCTTTGTTTTCAAATAAACATTTGCATGGTGCATTTACATCATGTTCTTGAAATTTGGGTTGAAATTGTGTTCAATTGACTCAACCTTGGGCTTGATTTTACAAATTGATCTTCAAAACATGTTATGTTGGTTTCCAAGTGTTTTCCAGAAAATTGGCCCAAAAGGTTGAGTTTTGATATGTTGAATGCTTGGTTTGAGCTTTGAAGACAAATCTGGAAAACACAGAATTTAGCTTCCTCGCTCGAGCAAAGGATTCCACGCTCGAGCGAGCACCTGTGTGTTCAGGGGTCCGCTCGAGCGACGGAATGTTGGCTCGAGTGTGAATTGCAAGCTCTCAGGTTTTTGGTGCACGCAGACGCACGCTCGAGCAACGAAACCTACGCTCGAGCGAACGGTATGTCTCACGCTCGAGCGAGCATCGAGCGAGGATTTTCAACAACCAATACTTTTACATTTTTACAGACCGCTCGAGCGAAGGAGTTTACGCCCGAGCGAACCCTCTGTTTTAGCAAGATCGCTCGAGCGAAGAAAGCCACGCTCGAGCGAAACCCCTGTTTTCAGCAAAATTTTGAAAAGTTTTTTAAAGTGCATCTTTGTATCCTCATTCCATCCTAGGCATTCCTAGGCCTAGTTTAAAGCATCTTAATGAGGATAATGTTATGGAACCACACCAAGTCAAGTTAAGGGGCTAAGTTATTAATCCCTAGTGTGTGTTCATTTTGATACTGTGTAAGGTTGGCATTCGAGGACACTCATTAGCCTGTCTTTAGCCCAGCGCTCTGTGAGTAATAATGTTGTAAAGATATGTTCAATGATGATTATTTTCTGGACAATTAACTCTACTGTTTTCTGAAGTGATACTGTTTACTGAATGAATGATGTCCTATTTATGAACTGTACTCGTGGCATCCATAGCAACTCACTGTTACTGTATTGTTACTGCTACTGTTACAGAGATCTCTCTCGGTTCCAATACTTGGAACCAATACTATATACTGTTATGATGGCCATCAACTGACTGTTCGGTCTGTTAAGACCTACTGTACTGTTTGCTATTGGATGTACCACATAAGACTGTTATGGTTTCTAAGTGACTGAAATGACTGTTTAATTACTGAAAGGACATTCATTCTTAACCTCTTTACACAGCTGTTATTCACTGGGCTTTAGCTCACTATTTATATTTATATATAGGTGTCCAGGCACCGGACCGGAGCTGGGGGTGTCGAGTTGGCTCTCGTTTTGTCAAGCCAACCATTGTGCCTTACTGCGAGGTTCCAAGTTGTTTCAAGCTAAAGGCTGTTTTGGGGTGTCCCAGTTCCACCCTTCTATCTCTGTTTGTAATAAACGTTTTAGACTTGTACTATACAGTTATGGTGTTGGGATTTGGTCCCTAACCTGGATGTTTGTATACGACGTATGTATATATGTTCTGCTTATGAAAGTGGCTGTTTTGTAAAAGTCTTTTCGCATAGATTGTCACAGCTCATTGGACATCTCTTATTTATTGTTTTGGCTTCCGCCAGCCCCTTACTCTGTATTACTGTCATTACTGTTAAGCAGGCCTTTGGTAATCACAGATTACTGGCCGGTTGCGATGCTTAAACCCATAGGGGCAGGTTTGGGTCGTAACAATCACCAAAATGTTTGAACCATTGTTAGGCAGAACAATGGAGGCTTTCATAGATGACATGGTGGTCAAAAGCAAGGATGAGAAGGACCACCTCAGGGACATGGATGAAATGTTCCAAATTCTGAAGAAGAACAAGTTGTGCCTAAAAGCATCCAAGTGTGCATTCGGTATAGGATCAAGCAAATTTCTAGGCTTCCTGGTAACCAACCGAGGTATAGAGGCATACCCCTTGCCGATCAAAGCAATCCAGGATCTTGAGAGGCTCAACACAGTCAAAGAGGTACAGCACCTCACTGGCCTAGTAGCCGCACTTAACCGGTTCATAAGTCAATCGTCAGACAGATGTCGACCATTTTTCCAAGCATTGAATGCCAAATTTGAGTGAGATGAGGAATGCGTATAAGTCCAATTATCAAAAGTCTTCCTACATATCATTTGCATCCTGCCCCTGAACTACGCTGGTTTGATTCCTTGCAAAAGGATACGTAGGTAGCCTGCGGGCACAACCATTTATTTATCGATATTTTGTTTGTTTGTCCAAGTCTTCGGCCTCGTCAAAAATGGGTCGTCTCTGAGTTTTGACATTCACTCCTGTCATTTTTATGACTTTCGAGTTCTGTCAAAGAGGGGCAACTGTAGACACCCCATTTTTGACTGTCCTCAAGACTTGGACGTCACCGTTGGAACACTCGGTGATCATCCATGTTTGTGTTCGTCTTGAGTTCCCAGAGGTCTCGGCAGCGCGCCTCGCCTCAGGATCTCTCGACTCGACTGTTCGGTGTTTGGTTTGGTACCAAACACTTGTGTTTTGCCTTTGAGGGGCAGGGAATGCCTTGTGAGGCATCCCCACACTTCACCAGCCAGGGCTTGAGGCCACCGGCTGTGGTTTGTTGCCATCGGCCATATGTTTGGCCGGCCGGCACTCTAGATGGTCGACCGAAAATATATTTTGGCCAAATTTCATTTTTGGCCGGCCGACTACTGTGCATCTGCTTTTGCAAATATTTTTATGCCAGCTGTGCTAGCTGGCATAGGCTTTGCTCCCCTCCATACACGTGTATGGAGGGATCTCCCTCTTGTTAGCTTGCCTTGGAAGCTTTACAAGATTGGATTGTCTATAAGAGGAGGCCTTTGCTCCCTCTTTTAGGTTAGATAACTTTTTTCCAGAGCTTTGAGTTCTAGGGTTAGGGTTTGCATATATCCTATCTCTATATCTCTCTCTCTTGGCCTTGTGTGTGTGTTTAGCCTTATTATTGCACACAAACACCTAGTCCTACACCTTTTCTTGGTTGTTGAGGGGCCAAAGGTCTGTTCTTGGTGTTCTTGGGTGGTTTTGAGCTCAAGGAAGCAGCTGGTCCACCATTTGTGAAGAGGGTCTTCAAGGGTAACATTCTTGCTCTTTTTACCCCATTTTTGCATAGCTTTTTTGACTACCTTGAAACTATTTTTAGACATGGTGTATAACATATAAAAGTTCTATTTTTACCTCCTCTAAATAGTTGATTAAGAGTGTTTTGAGCTTTGGGGTTGCTTGACCCCCCCTAAGCCTTGTTAGGCCTCTTTTTTGTGCCATTTTGGTGAGCTCCGGGACCTTGGTGTTTGGGCCTCCTCACTACTGAAATCTTGAGGGATTTCAGTGGTAAGGATGGTGCCTTGAGGTCCTAAGAAGAAAAGGGCCACCCCCTCTCCATGTTGTCCTTGAAAAGGGCCATTTTAGCCTCTTGTGTGAGCATCTAATTTAGGTTCATGTTGACCATGTCCTAACTAATTTTTGTACTTGTTATGTCGTAATATAGCTCTGTTTTTAGATGGTTTAGGTACACCATGCTTGCTTAGCATACATGCCTTGTAATGCCATGTTTAGGCCTTAACATGCTTTAGGTTTTGATCCTCATTTTAGCATGATTTTGGTCAAGCTTTGTGAAGCTTTTGTGTTGGTTTCAGCATGTTTAAGTTCTATTTTTGGTTGTTTTGGTCGACCATCACATGCTTAGTATAACCACCTTGCATTTTGGCTTGTTAGCCTTAGGTGTGTGAGTATGTGGCATGCTTTACTTGCCTTGTTCCAGTGGTTTGGCACCACTTCTAGCATCATTTCAGTCCTTATAACATGCCTATATGCTTGCATTTGAAGCTCCTTCAATGTGTTAAAAGGTTGTTGCCTTATGCTCCATGAATGTGCCTCTTTGTATGCTTGCATATTTAGACCACCTAGATGCCATCTAGATACATCCTTAGCTTCGTTTAGGTCTGCATTGGACCTGTTTTAAGTCCTCTTAGCCTTGTGAAGCTTGGTTGGCTTAGCCATGGTGTAAGCCTCCTTGGCTTGCCTTAAGTGCTTGGACCATTATTGCATGCTTTGCTTGTTCTGATTAGTTGGTTTGGCACCTCTCTTTTATGATTTTCAGAGCTTACATTGCATGCTAATTATCCATATTTACCTCCTTTTAAGTGCGCTTAGAAGTTGTCCCTTTATGCCTAAGTGTTGGTCCTCGCGTGCATGCATGCTTGTATGTGCATTTGGCCCCATTTTCATAGTTTATGGCCATTGTTTTAGGCTTGTTTGAGGGCTGCCTAAATTGGTCGGCCGGCCATATCCAGTGCCGACCGGCCATCCATCAATGGCCGATAGCTTAATTAGTGGCCGGTGACCATTCCCCTTGGCCGGTGGCCATCCCTCTCAGCCGGTGGTGTTCCACAGCATTCAGAGAAGCAACCCTGGGACTTGTGCAGTCTCCAGAGGAGGATAACAGTCAAAGCAGAGGCGACTTGTGCATGGCAGTGGCCTTCCAAGCGGAACTGAGCGCGCATGCATTGGGCCATCTTCCCGAGGCTGTTTACTGCTTTCTTAGATTAGTTAATTTGCTTAACTAGTTTAATTGGCCTGTAATATTTAATTAGCTTGTAGGTTAATAAATTGTATTATTCTTTCGGTCCCTTCGAGCGAGGGCAAATTTGTAATATGCATGGGTGCGTGTGTGCATGTCT
Source organism: Camellia sinensis (assembly GCF_004153795.1). Lineage (NCBI taxonomy): Eukaryota > Viridiplantae > Streptophyta > Magnoliopsida > Ericales > Theaceae > Camellia > Camellia sinensis. The sequence goes on along the minus strand of NW_021026358.1, from coordinate 1,488,556 downwards.
TCTAACCCCACGTCTTTCTTCCCTTTTATTTGCCTGCTTTTGATGGCTAGTATTAGGACATGTTTACTTTAGCATACCTTATGCTATGCATGCATGCATCATTCATCAGTATTGCATGCGTCGGGCTCGGCGCATCATGCTAACTGTATAATATTCCAAATCTAACTTGAATACGTGCTACTTGTTGCATCCCACATGCCATCCTAGGATTAGCCGAGCCTATCCTAATTGCATTCCGTATGCGTTGTATTAGACACTTAACATGGACTTGGATCATGCATTGATTACTAACGAGTTTTTTTTTTTTGTTTTGGCTTGGAGTACACTGTGAGTATTTTGTGCTTTAGCATCTCGCACGAGTGTGAATGTTAACATGACAGCATGCTTACCATGTGGCTAGATGCTTAGGTGATATGAACTGCCTGAATGCCTGTGGGTAAAGGTTGGATTGTTTGAGTTGGAACAACTCATCAAAATCCATGCTTTAGCCTACCCGCGAGTAGCAAATTTCAAAACATTTTCCAAATAAACAGATATGCGATGCTTTATTCCAAATTAGGCGATCTAGTCTATACTTGTTTTGCTGTGCGCATAACATAGTAATTCTAGGCTAATAAACTAGAATAAGAACACGTAAGGTTTTCAAAGCAAGATATCATGGTTAGTAGAGGCCGATCTTCGAATCGGGTGAGAGGGGGTGCTCATAGCTGACCTTCCCCAATCGTACCCAAGTTCCCGAGCCGAGGCAACTTTGGTGATGACGGACACATGGCCTTTGGCACCGAGTAAGGGTTTTCTAAATTCCCCCAAAATAAAATATTTAGGTGGCTACTCTGTATCTGGCAAAGCAGTCCATGTTTGGCACTTCTTTTCTAAAAATCTGTTTTTCCAAAAACGATTTGCCGAATTTGGACTCTTTGGTTCAGATTAAGAACCATGACAAAATCGAGTCCGAACTGTAGCATGAAGGCCTCACGCGGGCGCGTCTACAAGGAGCGTCGAGAAAGAGGGAGGGTATGAAAGAAGAAGAGAGAGAGAGAGAGAGAGAGAGATAAAAAGGGAATGAGGAGGAGACGTGGGTGAGAGGGAGTGAGAGATAAAGATAGAAGGAGAGGAGATGTGGGTGGGTTATGTTTGGGCGGGAGCTACATAAATCTGAGTCGTTGATATATTCTCAAGATTGATATAGACCACTGATCTAAAATGTATCTCACATACATTTTATATATTTTTCAAAAACCGTTCTGTTTTATTATATAGATATATATACACATACATATAAACACTTCGAACATCCAAATAATAAATCAAAATTGACTAAAAAATAGATCAATACAAACAAAAGCAAAGAACAACAATCCGAAATAATTTCCTCTCCTCCTCTTTGATTTTGGATCTCAAATCTTTCATAGAGATTTTGAAACTTTGATTTTCTTCATAAATCCATCTTTCTGCATTTCAGATCTAGGTTGAAACCGGGGGCAAAAAATAAAGAAAGATTAATAATAAACACAAAGAAACACAAAGTGGGTGTTTTGGTAACACCATTTCAAGAAACTTAGATCGTCAACAACTAGAAGAAAAAAAAAGATGGAGATTTCGATCTGCTGGGCCAGTCTCTGAAAGAGAGAGAGTTTTAAGAGAGAGAAAAAAATGGGTTTTTCTTTTTTTAAGAGAGAAAAAGAGAGATCCTAGATAAGAAATCTTCACACCAAAAAAAAAAACAAACCACCTTCTTTCCTCTTTCTCCTCCTCCGTGCTTGTATCTTCTTCCCCCATCTCTCTTCCTTGGTTTGGTTCTCTGTGTTGGTGTGTTTTGTTTTTTTTTTTTTTTTTGCAAATTTGCCCCAAAACGACATCGTTTTGGGGCACTGCAGGGACCACCGCAGGAGACCACGGCAGAAGATCCGGACTCATATCGAATACTAGCCAATACTTCTCCTAGATCTTGGCATCTTTGTCAGTAAAAATACTACTTTTCGACAATGATGGTGCCACAAATGGAGATCAGGCTGTTCTTAAAACATGCAGTGGTGGTGGTAGCAGCTCCACTCCATCTCTTCTCTCTTCGAGAGCTCGATCGATCGATCCAACATCTCCATCTCCATCTTGTTTGCGGAGCACTCCTAGTTTGAACCCTAGGTAAATTCTTCTACTGAATAAGGTTTGTTCCAAAAAAAAAAAAAAAAGGTGTTTTTTTGTTGTTGTTGTTGTGTTAAAAAATTGATTTTCATTCTTGTTTTGTTTGTCACTTTCAAGTATTTGCTAATTCTGAGCAAAGAGCCCAATTATGCATATACATCACATGTTATATGAAATGGATGGTAGACATAAATCTGGTTTTAATCCAAGATTTTATTATTTGAAAACCCTCAATTTCTTATTGAACCAATCAAAGTATATATATTTTATATTCTGAATCTTTATACTTGATCAAATTTCAAAAACAGCTAAAACATTGGTTAATTCAAAATTAGACTAGGCACTTGGATTCAAATACAAACTGACTATGCTAATCATAATTTTTAACAGTGATATCGCTATGATTAAAGATAAATCCTAATTTTCAGGTGCCATATATATACAAGGTAAAAGAAAAAAAATGATTGGATGGTGATACCAAATATCAACCTTGTATTCAAATGTAGAAGTTATCTTTTGACTCAAACCATCATCGTAACTTCCAACTCCACATGGCCAAGTTTAAGTGGGTAACCCAACCAAAAAAACAAAAACAAAAACAAAAACAAAAAAGAGGAAAAAAGGCCCCCAAAATGGATTGACGTGTTCCATTGATTTTAAAACTTAAAGGGTAATTTATATGAAAATTGGGCCGAGATAGGCAATGGGCCGTCATGGGCCACAATACGAAGGGCTGAGTAAAAAGGCTTTGAAGTTAGTCCGGTCCCAGAGCCCCGAAGTTAGTCCGGTCTCAGAGTTAGCCCGGTCATAGCGTATTGTGGTTAGACCGGTCAGAACCTTACTATTCGGTAGTCCGGTATAATCACGCCATGGTTTGTACATGAGGAACCGAGATAAGGAGTAGTGAAAGAAGAACCGAACTAAATATAGTTCGCCCTACTCTGTGGCTCAACATAGCCATGATTACCTCGGTCCTATTAGAATCCGACTATGGTAGAACCATCTCACTTGGTTTAAGCAGTGAAGTGGGTGTTGAAGGATAAGAATTATCTTTCAGGAGTGTGAATCCTAGGAGGACTCTACATGGAGGAGTAAAAGTCCTACTAGGATTGTGCCACGCGGAACCTATAAAAGCTCACAACATCACCTATGGAGAGGTAACACAACTTTAATCCCCGACTACACAGAGCTTTTGGTCTACTGGTCTGTTTTGCTGACTTAGGCATCGGAGAGGTATCCGACACACACCAGCCGGCTAGCTCACGTTTGTATTTTCAGGGAGCAAAGCGACGACGTTAGGAGGAGCGCGAACTTGATCAACAGGATTATATGAGAAGGTTTATTTCTTTCCCGTACAATTGGCGCCGTCTGTGGGAATTTCAGACAAGAACAAAACCTCTTGATCAAGCTTTTCTTCTTTAGAAGCAATGGCGCACAACGAAGATTTGTCGCAGTCCGCCATCGACGGACAAACACCTGAGGGGGGTGCAAGGTGCGAAGGTTTGCCTCCGGTCCCTCCCATGGCGGACTTGGAACCCCAACGACATAACCCCAGGAGGGATACTGGGGGGAGGCGAAATAACAGCCCCCGTCACTCTCGTTCACAAAGTCCTGACAGACAAAGGCGGAGGATTGATCCCCAAGTTCTGGAGGACCGCGTGAAGGAGCAGGACGAATTGATACAACGGATGGCGGCGGACATGGAGATTATGAAGCGCCAGACGAAGGGAAAAGGAGTGGTGACAAGAGAGGGGCGCAAAAGCAAGACGCCTCCTCGTCGCTTAGAAGACCGTGGTAGGCATTCCACACCATCACAAGCAGAGAGTAGAAGCCTCAGGACAGGCGATACTCAATCCAGAAGCTCCAGGACTCGTTGCCCCAGGTCTGAGAGGACGAGAACTGAGAGGTCGCATACTGAGGGAAGCACTTATCGGCCTTCACGCACACACTAGACATCATCCAGGCAGACGGAGTTGCCAAGATCATCCGACTTACAGACCATGCTAGAAGAAAGGGCACGATGGAATGAGGATATTAGGGTGCGCGACCCTCGCAGGGTATCTGCCCTTCACTGGTTGGCTCCTCGGACGCATGGAAGCGTTAAGGTTGGAATGCCATTACCGCGCCCTGCCTACGAACCAACGGACAAAGCATTAGCGAGGCTATAGACCTCACCGTTCGTTTCGGCAATTGAAAACGCGCCCCTACCTTCAGGCTTCCTTCAGCCCAAATTCACTACATACGAGGGGAAGACGGACCCCTACATACACCTAAGCCACTTCCGCCAGGTTATGGTGGTATATTGGTGAAACGAGGCTTTGATGTGTTTCCTCTTCCCATCAAGCCTTGGCGACCTAGGCCTGACTTGGTTCGAAAAACTTCCAGAAGACAGCATAGCCTCCCGGGCGCAATTGGCGAAGGCATTCGTCACAAGGTTCAGAACGAACACCAAAACCCCGGTGGAGATTGACCAGCTACTCTCCATCTACGTGGATGAAAATGAGACACTAAGATCCTACAATAGCCGCTACTGGGAGACCTTCAACCAGATTGGGGACTGCCCCACCAATTTTGTCATCGCGCAGCATAAGAGAGGCCTTCCAGTCGGAAACAGACTAAGGGACTCAATCACCATGACACCGCCCCTCACCATGGAAGCCTTGATGGAAAGAGTACATCAGCAGATCAGAGTGGAAAAGGATAGCGCCCGTGCCAAAACAAAACCTGGCGCGACCACAGCACCAGAGAAGAAGGCCTCAGCAAAGGTCAACACGGTAGATCGTCCGAGCAGAAACGGACGAGGCAGGCGAGACAACAGAGAGGACTAGGATAAAAGGTGGTTGAGAGTCCGCACTGCCATAACCACTGTATTCAAGAAACCGATCTATCGTATTCTAAGCGAAATACGCGATAAGCCTTTCGTCAGATGGCCAGCCAAGCTAGGAGAAGCGCAGAAAGACTATGACGAAAGATCGCGGTGCACCTTCCACAAAGAAAAGGGGCACCGCACTGAAAATTGCACGCCAATGAGACAGCATCTGGAGGAGTTGGTGGCAGCCAGTCACCTGGATAAATATATTGAAGGAGGGACGCAACCAGCTCCCCAGGACCACAATAACCCCAATGGGATGCCAATTGACACCCCACCTCAAGGCGTAATCAATGTGATACATGGAGTATTCGAACCTGAGCGTGTATGCGAGCTCAGAGGGTCGATTAAGAAGGTTGAGCACTTAAGGGAGGTACTAAGCGCTCAACCTACCATCAAGAAGGGAAGAATGGAGGCCGCCAATGTCATCTCGTTTTTAGACAGAGACTTGGCCAAGATATACTGCCCTCACAACGACGCGCTAGTCGTCACTCTCCGCGTCAAGGATTACGACATCAAACGGATTTTGATCGACCAGGGAAGCTCGTGTGAGATCATGTACTACGACACCTTCAAACAACTGAAGCTACAAGACAAGGACTTGGCACCTGCCGTGTCCCCCCTGATTGGATTCAACTCAATGCCGGAGTGGCCAGTCGGCGAAATAATCCTCCCTGTCAGGGCAAAGAGCGTGACGAAACAAGTGGAATTTTGGGTGTTGAAAGTCCCCTCCACTTACAACATCATCTTGGGCAGAACATGGCTGCATGCAACGTGAGCTGTAGCTTCGTCCTACCATCAAGTAATGCGATTCCCCAACGACGCCGGGGTAATTGAAGAAGTCTATGGAGACTAGATCATGTCCAAACAATGCTTTGTCACGGTAAATGGCAGCCGCGCTACCAAGGGATATGTTCATTCGGTGGAAGAACCTAAAAGCAATGAACTGTTCGCAGATGTCGGCAAAGCAGCTGATCAAAAAACGGTGGAAGACTTGGTAGAGGTAAGAATAGATGAAAAGAACCCGGATAAGTTCTTTTTGCTCAGTTCGTCGTTGTCCAGCACTGAGAGATTAGAGGTCTTGGAATTCTTGACCTCTAACATCGAAGTGTTCGCCTGGACACCCTACGACATGCCAGGCATTGATCCAAACTTCATCTGTCACCAACTCAATGTCCACCCATCCGCCAGGCCAATCATTCAGCACACCCGCAGATCGGCATTTCACCACGCCGAGATAGTGGCGGAAGAAGTGGGAAACCTACTGGAGGCAGGAGCAATCAGAGAGGTGCACTACCCCAGATGGATTTCCAACACAGTCGTGGTGCCCAAGAAGAATGGCAAATGGCAAATGGCGTGTCTGCGTCGACTATAAGACAGTCAACAAAGCATGCCCAAAAGACAGCTTCCCCCTACCACGGATAGATCAACTGGTAGACCTAACGGCGGGGCACAACCGACTTAACTTTCTGGATGCCTACAGAGGCTACCATCAGATCGCCATGTACGAACTAGACCAGGAGGTCACGTCCTTTACAACTCCAAGAGGACTATATTGCTACAAGGTCATGCCCTTTGGCCTAAAGAACGCAGGGGCAACATTCCAGAGAATGGTCACCAAAATGTTTGAGCCGTTGTTAGGCAGAATAATGGAGGCTTACATCGACGACATGGTGGTCAAGAGCAAGGATGAGAATGACCATCTCAAAGACCTAGATGAGATGTTCCAAATTCTGAAGAGACACAAGTTGCGCCTTAATGCATCCAAGTGCGCATTTGGTGTAGGATCTGGCAAATTCCTGGGCTTCCTGGTGACCAACCAAGGTATAGAGGCAGACCCCTCCCAGATCAAAGCAATTTAGGATCTGGAGAGGCCTAACTCAGTCAAAGAAGTGCAGTATCTCACCGGCATGGCAGCTCACTCAACCGATTCATTAGCCGGTCGTCAGACAGACTACGACCATTTTTTCAAGCATTAAAAGCCAAGTTCGAGTGGGACGAAGAATGCGACCGTGCTCTGGAAAGCTTGAAAGAATACATGTCTTCTCCACCGCTGCTTGTCACCCCAATACCTGGAGAAGAACTCTTCCTGTACCTGGCAGTCTCTCAGCACGCAATTAGCGTAGTATTGGTCCGTGCGGAAGGAATCCAACATCTGCCCATCTATTATGTCAGCAAGACATTGCTGGGCGCCGAAACGAGGTACTTGCCACTAGAAAAACTGGCCTTGGCCTTAATGATGGCCTCAAGGAAGTTGTCGCACTACTTTCACGCCCACACCATAGTCGTCCTCACAACTTTCCCATTAAAAGCTTTGTTTGAGAGGGCGAACTTTTCTGGGCGAATCTTGAAGTGGGCAGTAGAGTTGGGACAATTCGACATCAAGTTCCAACCCAGAACCGCGGTAAAGGCCCAAGCTTTGGCAGACTTTGTCGCAGAATTTACCCCGGGAAGTCATCATATCTGCCCAGTTGACCTGACTAACACAACCGAACTAGGGGTGGAAGTTGACGCCGAAATAGCGCAACCCCTGGTGCAGGATACTCAGTCGGACCCCAAGGCAGACCAGAATAAAGAGAGCAAGGCTGAAGCGAACCATCCTACACCAAGCCAAGACTCACCAACAAATAAAGACTTGGTTCAATCAGATAGCGAGGGACAAATAGCCAGTATGGACCTTGAAGAAAACACCAGCAACATCCCTGACCCCACGGCATTATCTGATCCCTCCACTTGCTGGAAATTGTTCGTTGGAGAGATGTGGAAGCTCTTTGTGGATGAAGCATCCAACCGGCATGGTGCAGGACTTGGCATAGTCCTCATCTCACCAGACGGCCTGGTTGTGGAGCAAACAATCAACCTTGGCTTCCCAGCATCAAACAACGAAGCGGAGTATGAAGCACTTCTTGCAGGACTCAAATCAGCATTCTACATGAAGGCCACCGAACTAATGGTCTACAGTGACTCACAGCTGGTGGTAAACCAAATTTCTGGTGACTATGAAGCAAAGGATGACAGGATGGCCAAGTCCCAAGAATTGGTCAGAACAGAGATCAAGAAATTTGAAGTAGTAAGGATAGAACAGATTGGCAGGGAGGAAAACAGCAGAGCAGATGAACTAGTAGGCTTTGCGTCAATGGCAAATACATCCATCCCTCATCCACTACTAATTGACTACCTACCAAGACCAAGCATTGAGGACCCCAAAGTAGAAGAGGTGTGTTGCGCCGAATTAGGCCCCTCGTGGATGGATCCAATCATACTGTTCGTAAAAGCCGGCGTTTTACCAGAAGAAAAGAAAGAAGCCAACAAAATTAGAGCAAAGTCGCAACGATTTTGGCTCTTTCCATCTATGGCATTGTACAAAAAGTCATTCTCAGGACCTTATCTAAAGTGTGTCCACCCCAACAAAGTAGAAGCATTCTTGTTCGAAATACACGAAGGCATGTGCGGAAGCCACCTAGGAGGAAGATCGTTAGCTTACAGAGCCATTTCGCAAGGATACTGGTGGCCATACATGCAAGCAGTCTCAGAGAAATATGTGAAGAAGTGCGAGAAATGCCAGAAGTTCGCACACCAAATACATCAGCCAGCTAGAGAACTCCTACCGTTGACTAGCCCATGGCCTTTCGCAATATGGGGCTTGGACATAGTAGGACCACTGCCAACAGCACCCAGCAACAGGAAGTTCTTTCTCGCAGTAACAGACTACTTCACAAAGTGGGTAGAAGCAGAAGCATTGGCATCAATCAAGGAAAAAGATGTGAAGAAGTTCATCTGGCAGAATATCATCACTCGGTTTGGCATACCAAAAGCCCTAATATCAGACAACGGCACTCAGTTCGATAGCAAAATCTTTAGAGGCTTTTGTGAAGAGTACAAGATAGAGTTCTACAATTCTACACCAGCATATCCCCAAACAAATGGCTAGGCAGAAGCATCTAACAAGATGGTATTGGATGGATTGAAGAAGAGGCTAGAGAAAGCAAAAGGCAAGTGGACAGAAGAGCTCCCTCATGTTTTATGGGCTTACCGTACCACACCTCGGCGGTCGACAGGAGAAACCCCATTCTCCTTAGCCTATGGCATGGAAGCAGTAATCCCGCTGGAAGTTGGCCTCCCCACAATTAGAAGCGAAAATTTTGATCCAGACTTGAATGGAGAAGCCATAGCATTGGAGCTCGACCTCGCCGAAGAAAGAAGAGAAAAAGCACTGGTTCACATCGCCTCATACCAACAAGAGTTATCCAGGAAATCCAACAAGACAGTACATCCAAGACCATTCAAAATCGGAGATTGGGTACTGTGCAAAGTAATGGAAAACACCTTGGTCCCAGGAGATGGCAAATTAGGGCCTAACTGGGAAGGGCCTTACAAAGTGGTCGGATTAGCTGGCAATAAGGCATACCACTTAGAAGATGAGGACGGCAAAGCAATTCCCAGGCCATGGAACACTGCCAATCTCAAACTATTTTATTTTTAGCTTTTCTTCAAAATACTTGTAATTTTTCTTTTCCCTAATAAAACAAGTAGTTTTCTTTTCAGTATAAATGCTTTATTCTGTAACAGTTGTTTTAGTAGGCTAGGGGCATTGAAAGCATAGTTGGCCGGAAAAACCAACTTAGAGGTTGGCTAGAAAACCCAACACCCTTCCTAAGCCCAGGATAAGGATCCAGGCTGCAGGACATTTGGTCGGAATAACCAAACACTTTACTCTAGGTTGGCTGGAATACCCAATCTAGAGGTTGGCTGGAAAAACCAATACCCTTCCTAAGCCCAGGATAAGGATCCAGGCTACAGGACGTTTGGTCGGAATAAACCAAACACTTTACTTTAGGTTGGATGGAAAAACCAATCTAGAGGTTAGTTGGAAAAACCAACACCCTTTCTAAGCCCAGGATAAGAATCCAGGCTGCAGGACATTTGGTCGGAATAACCAAACACTTTACTCTAGGTTGGCTGGAATACCCAATCTAGAGGTTGGCTGGAAAAACTAACACCCTTCCTAAGCCCAGGATAAGGATCCAGGCTACAGGACGTTTGGTCAGAATAAACCAAACACTTTACTTTAGGTTGGATGGAAAAACCAATCTGGAGGTTGGCTGGATTAAACCAACTCTTAGTATTCTTCAGCCGAAGTAAGGATATCGGCTAAAAAGTGGTTAGCTGGATTAAACCAACACTTAGTACTCTTTAGCCGAAGTAAGGATATCGGCTAAAGAGTAGTTGGCTGGATTAAACCAACTCTTAGTACTCTTCAGCCGAGGTAAGGATCTCGGCGAAAGAGTGGTTGGCTGGATTAAACCAACTCTTAGTACTCTTCAGCCGAGGTAAGGATCTCGGCGAAAGAGTGGTTGGCTAGATTAAACCAACTCTTAGTACTCTTCAGCCAAAGTAAGGATATCGGCTAAAGAGTGGTTGGCTAGATTAAAACAACCTTTAGTACTCTTCAGCAGAGGTAAGGATATCGGCTGAAGAGTGGTTGGCTGGACTAAACCAAATTTTAGTACTCTTCAGCCGAGGTAGGGATCTCGGCTAAAGAGTGATTGGCATGTATACTTCTAGTTACAATATTAGGACCGAGATAAAGCATCTCGGTAAGAGAATGTTGTACCTCATCCAAGACTTCAGTTAGAAAGTAAAGTATAAGCATAAAGATCAACCGAAATAAGAGTTGGAACAAAAAAGCAGACTTCATTGAAAATTCAAAGAAAAGAAGAGAAAATACAATTGTCCAAAGGAAGAAAAGAAGAGAAAATACAAAGTCAGTTAAACAGATCATCTATTTCGGCGTCTAGATCGGCGTCAAGATCAACTCTAAGACCGGTTTCAGCTGGCAGCATAGTCCCGGTTGCGAGCACGGTTTCAGTAGGCAGCTTGTCAGTCAGGTCTTCCACCATTGGCTCCTGCCGAGCTGACTGATCAGCAGGGTCATTGACGACCGAGGTATCGTTGGGCACGATTTCTTCTTCCTCATCTGATTCTTCAAGAAATTGTTGTTGAACGGTCGCAGCATACTCCACCATTGAGCCCGGTATGAAATATGGTGGAGGATTGTAGACCTCGGTCTCTGGTTTATGACCGAGCTGAGTCACGGCCGCCCTCTAACCGCACTTGAAAAAGAGGTCCTTCGCCGCTTCACATTGCTTAATATAAAAGGCTTCACCTTCCTTAAAACCGCGGGTCTCAACACCCTCCAGCTTCTTCTTCATCTCCTCAATTTTAGCTTTCTTCTTTCCTTCTAGTTTAGCAAGTTCGCGCAAATATTTGTCTTTGATCACGGCTGCAACTTTTTGTTTTTCTGCTTCAGCCGAGCTAACAAGACCGGTCAGACGACCGTTCTCGGATTTTAGCTCGGCTGGCTGCTTCCTAGCCTCTTCCAGCTCGGCAGTTTTTTTAGTTACTTCGGCCATGGCTTGCCTTGTTGTTTTTCGAAGCTCCAACACACGCTTGTGGGCAATTTGACTCTTTTGCATGGCCTGAAAAAGAATGGAAAGAAACTAATGACAAAACCGAGCAAAAAGTTAGAAAAATTAGAGAGACCAGAGGGGCTGCTTACCAGGATCATTGATTTCGTTGCAGACCGAATGGCCTTGAGCTCGGTCAAATGGTTGTGATGCTCCATATCAGGGGGCAGACATACACTCTTAGCCAGATTGAAGGCTAGCATATGGTCTTTGTCAGCCACCACTGAGTCAGTATCACGGATAGCGCGGTTTTGGAAAGACATTTTTGGAGCCCACTTGGAGGAGCTAGCCCGGTCAGAACGCTCCAGTTGAGGGATCGGTGAAGGGCTCGGTGGAAGAGTGGTTTCATCTTTATCAACAAGGCGTTGCTCGGTTTAGGTAGTCCGGGCACGCTTGTTGGGGCGAGATGAGGAGGGTTGTTGAGATGGAAGAGCCACCACGGTCTCTTGAGTCTGGGTGGTTGGTGGTACTTCGGCTGGGTGTGTTTCGGTTAGGAGGGCCCTTACTCTGTTCCTCTTTGCCATTTCTTCTTCAGCAGTAGTACGGACTAGGTTGATTTGTGGCAAGGTCGGGTCCGGTTTAGGAGAGGCCTCTAGCAAAAAATCTGTTACTCTGGCTTTTCGTCGGCTGCTATATCTATACGTCGGCTTAAAATTCAGTAGTTTGGCCCAACTTCTTTCAGGGTATCGTAGTGCGGCGCGAAGTGTGTTTAGATTGGGGTAGCTGTACAGTGACTTGAGATGGGCTGAATCTGCATAAAGAAGACAACTGTCAGTTTGGTTCAGGAACAGGAAATCGAAATAAAGAGAGGCATACAAAGAAGCCAAAGTAGTTATACCGGGGGTTCCTTTCTTCTAGTTTATATTACGGCCTGGGATCTGGGCTTGGTGGTCTTCAAAATTCCCAGACACCCAGAAAAAATTGTCATCATTTAAGTCTTTGTCCGGTGTGTTCTTTATTATTTTCTCTCGGTGGCGGCGTATTCTTAAATAATATACCCAGCCATCTTCTTTTGACCCTATGGAGTATTGATAGAAGAGTTTGGCTAAGCCAAGGTTAATGCCAGCTCGGCAGTTTAGCTCGGCTATACCATTTATTATGTGGTATGAATTAGTGGAAAGCTGAGTGGGACATATCCTAGTTTGCCTAAGGAATTCACAAAGTAATGGCTGTACAGGGAATCTTAGTCCGGTTTCTATAATGGATAGGAGGGTAAAAGGTACAAAACCTTGGTTTCCCCATGGTGTGATATTTTGTTTGGCTAAGGTGAGATGGACATCGTCAGGGATGTTATACTCCCTTCGAAATTCGGCCAAGCCACCAGGTGTGTCTACTAAGAACCTATATTTACCCATTCTCTTTTTAAGTTATGAATAAATTAAGCTTGTGTTAGCTCGGTCGGAGAAAGGTGCTGAGTAGTTCGGTTGAGCGCTCAAAGGAGTGCCTGGGCAACCTAAAGTCTGCAAAATAAAAAAAGAGGTGTTAAGCACAGCTCGCGGGACCGTGCTAAAAGAACAAAAAGGGGCAAGATAAATATAGTCCTTGCTCGGTTTGAAGAAAGAATTTGGTATCTTGGTTTGTGCAAGGGGTTTGTTATTTCATTTTGTGCAAAGGTTAGTGTTAGCCCAGTTGAACCTCTAAGGGCAGCGCTCTTAGTTCGGTTTGAACTACGAAGGCTGGGTTAGCCCCAAGTTATAGCTCGGTCGTGGTTGAGACTAACAGACGCACTATTACGCAGATTTAGTGCGGTTTGCTAGCTCGGCTGAGTTAAAACAAAAGGTGGTTTGACTTGTTAAAACTAATGGTATAACGTGAAGTGTTAGTTCGGTTGAATGGTCTGGCTAGAGTGACATCAACTACAAACGACTTTTTAGTTCGGTTATACTGTGATTTTGGATCAAAATCAGTGTTTTTCAGTTTATTCGTGAAAAGCCAGAGGTTCTATTACACGAAAGAAAGGTATGTGTTTTGAAAAAACACACAAAATACATGTATTGTAAAAGCAAATGCGAAAACAACAAAAACAAGGCAGATTTGAGTAAACTTACCAGGTCAAGAGGAAGAAATCGGAGATGGAAGCAACGGCAATGAAGAACACGAACTCAGCAAGTTCAGGGTTAAAGAACCTCAGGAACGAGAGAGAGAGAAGAAGAAATGAATAGTGTAGTGAGTGATTCAAAAAACAAAGAGTTTTGTTTTGATGCAAGGACCAGAGGCGGGAACTGTTCAAAATTCACGGAGTATGAAAACGGCGTGACAGCTGCATTGGGCCAATCAGAGGGGGCCACGTGTCATAGGAATGAGAAGCGATTCAGTTGCTGTGATTGAAGAGACATTTTGACCGAACAAGCAGAGCCCGGTGTGGAATTAGCTCGGTTGGATAAGCTAAAGGGTTTTAGCTCGGCTGGAAAAGGTTAAGAGTTTTAGCTCGGCTTGAAAAAGCTAAAGGGTTTTAGCTCGATTGGAAAGGCTCAAAACCTTAGCCCAGCTGGTAAAACAGGTAATCCCTATCATGCTATGCAGATGGAATTAAGGGGCAATTGAGAGGGTAATTTATATGAAAATTGGGCCGAGATAGGCAATGGGCCGTCATGGGCCACAATACGAAGGGCTGAGTAAAAAGGCTTTGAAGTTAGTCCGGTCCCAGAGCCCCGAAGTTAGCCCGGTCTCAGAGTTAGCTCGGTCATGGCGTATTGTGGTTAGACTGGTCAGAACCTTACTATTCAGTAGTCCGGTATAATCACGCCATGGTTTGAACATGAGGAACCGAGATAAGGAGTAGTGAAAGAAGAACCGAACTAAATATAGTTTGGCCTACTCTGCGGCTCAACATAGCCATGATTACCTCGGTCCTATTAGAATCTGACTATGGTAGAACCATCTCACTTGGTTTAAGCAGTGAGGGGGGTGTTGAAGGATAAGCATTATCTTTTAGGAGTGTGAATCCTAGGAGGACTCTACATGGAGGAGTAAAAGTCCTACTAGGATTGTGCCATGCGGAACCTATAAAAGCTCACAACATCACTTATGGAGAGGTAACACAACTTTAATCCCCGACTACACAGAGCTTTTGGTCTACTGGCCTATTTTGCTGACTTAGGCATCGGAGAGGTATCCGGCACACACCCGCCGGCTAGCTCACGTTTGTGTTTTCAGGGAGCAAAGCAACGATGTTAGGAGGAGCGCGAACTTGATCAACAGGATTATACGAGAAGGTTTATTTCTTTCCCGTACAGAAACCATGGTTGGTCGGCTTTGGATAGAGATTTCATCACCCAACCTGTTTTTTTTTTTTTTTTTTTTTTTTTTTTTTTTTTTTGGTGGTTATACCCAATAATGGGGCGTTGTTTTTTATACCCATTAATGGGCTATGAAACTTCTTTTTATCCATGTTATTTACACAAATTTTTGTGTTCTTTTTCAAAATCATGACCATGGATGGAAGGAATTCTTTGGCCTATACAACCATTAACGGCATTTAAAACCCACAGAACTTTGAGCTGTGCTTTTGTAAGATTTTTCAATTCATGTCTCCATTGGCAGACTGACCTATCAAATTGATCTGTTTTCTCTGGCATAGTCCTCAAAATTGACTAGTCACTATCTTGAACAAGCACCACTTTTTTTTTTTTTCCTTTATGTTCGGATGTCAAGATCAGCTTATGCGCATCTCGATTAATCATGATACGTAAAATAGGAAAATCTCGGACAAAACCTACAAACTTGACCCCAAAAAGTTGATAGGACCAAATGAGAGTTAAACTTGAGACATGGAGGGAGCACACCCCAGGCCTCCACTAGGCCAACCACTTGGGGTTAACAAGGACCACTCTTAACACTACAAGAAAAATTCATTATCGCGGCGCTTAAAAAAAGACGTTTTTTGAAAACGTCTTTATTTCTCGTTTTCCAAGACGCCTGCCTTCGCTGCTTAACCTTACCAATTAATTAATGAGTTAAAAAAAAAAAGAAATAAACCTCTGCCACTCAAACCTAGAATATCACTTTTTTTTCCAAACATCACAGTCACAGATTCATTACCCTCACCCCTCTCTCTCTCCTTCTCCAACATTATTCTCTCTCTAAAATGGCACGAATGAAGCTCTCTTTGTAGATATTGACGAAGCAACTGATGATGAAGATTTCAAGTAAGTCTATTGTAGATCAAAACCTTAGATCTTTTTTCTCAATCGTTTTTCGTTGTTTTTTTTATTTTGAAATCTTGTTTTGTGCACTCAATTTGACTAATTTTTTTCGAGATTACTCGACCTCTCTTCGATATTGCTCGATCTCCCTTGATTTGACCAATTTTCTTCAAGATTGTTCGATCTCCCTTGATTTTCATTTATCTAGGGTTTCGTTCTACACGGCACTTAAAAAATGCAGTGGATCTTTTTGAAAGAGCTTTTCAATCTGTACTCGCTGTGTTCACTCGTGATTCAGAGATTTTTATGGCTGCACAGTAGCAATCTAGATCTGTTTTGATTTACATTCTATTAGCTTGATTTCATTCGATTGACTGAAACAGTTGCTTAGGATTTCGATTTCCATTGTTGATCTAGGTGCTCTTCTCTTTTATTGGTCTGACTCAAACTTGTTTTGGATGATTTTGATTTCGATCTATGTTTTTGTTTTTCTTAGGTATCGGATCTATAGCTCTTTTATTTGTTTTAGTTCTCTCAGGTAATCGGCTTCAATGGTTTTGATCTATAACTGTATTTTATTTAAATAGTTTTATTGTTTGTTCTACAAATAGGTAGCTAAAAAGATTTATGTATTTTCTCTCACTCTGTGTTTCCTCTTTTTTAGGTTTTTATTTGCTAAAAGATGATTGATGAACATTGCTTATTGCTCCATTTATTTATTAATTAATACTTACTGCTATTTGTTGTTATTATCATCACTATTAGTCTTGCTGTGCAAACATCTTTGATTGGCCTTCATGGTGTTCATGCTGTTTTAAAAGGTATAATTTTTTATGGAACAACATATACCAATTTCATGGATTGACAAGATAGGTTTCATCATAGCATCTGTAGGTAACTTATAGTATATATTTATAGCTTTGCCTGCTCTTTGTTGTCCAGTGTTTTATTCATATTACTTGCATTATGTTTTTTTTTTTTTTTTTCTTCTTGCTAGCTACGGGTAGTGACAAGTTTTAGGTAAGTGCATGGGTTGACGGACCGGAAGCATGGTTGTGCTTCGTTTTTGGGAAATGAATGGGATGTTTACGGTTTAATATTTTGTGGCGCTACGTTTAAGACAGGGAATTACGTTTTCGATGCACGCTTCTGAATGCCTATATGTCGCAAGTTCTTTTGTTAGTTTTGTGGTTGTTACAACCATGGCCCCCCTGTAAAGCATACGTTGAACAGCTTCTTTTTTTTTTTGCAATTCATATGATCATGCCTTCCAAAGGACATTGGTGACAGCATTGCT